>VHZZ01000531.1:57561-70084 GCA_009801015.1 Silene noctiflora | reverse complement strand
TAACACATTCCCGATGCTTAGAGATGTTGGTAGTATTGGTAGCATGCTTGGGGTGCCAGTACACTTGCTTATCTATATATGGCCACGCTTTAAACATCTCCACCCCCTCCGGATGAGCAATCCAAACATGTGTAAGTGCTTCTGATTCATAATCTTTCATGTAATCAGTAAGGTAGTTGGCTTCGTTAGATAAATGCAACATATGTTGCACATTATTTCTCTCATCTCGTTCCTTAGCACTCAATCGAGCATTCTCATTGTAAATGTGTTTCATGACCGGAGGAGGTTGATCGGGATAGCTAAGCGTAAATGCATGTCTAACCATACCCGGTTTCACATGAGACTGTCGATACTGCTTAATCAATTCTTTCTGTTCTTCCGTCAATTTCGCTCTACGTCTATGACCTTCTAGAAACATTCCGAACTTGTGATTGTGAACCCCGCACATTGGCTTAACTACCCAAAACCCTACTTTTTGAATCACCTTTAACACAAATGGACACATAAATTTTTTGGTCTTTGATTTTCTTTGCGGATTAGAGGGATCCTTAGCCTTGCTAATGTAAGGTCCATATCGCTCACATTTCACAAGTTTATACGAAGGACTCTCCTCCATATGATACTTAGCCTTTACCAAATGAAAACCTAACTTGTACGCAACTTCATCACAACGATCAAATGCTTCATCAAATGCTTTAAACGCATATTCAAATACAAAATTTTCACTGTAATCTACACCGTCTCCACCGTATTCTTCACCACTTTCCTAATTATATTCAATAAGCATTAAAAAAAATGAACAGTTTCGTGTGAAATACACGAAATTAACTGGGCCATTTCCTGTGAAATACACGAAACAACTTGGCCTGTTTCATGTAAATCACACGAAACTAGCAGGCCTGTTTCGTGTGGTTTACACGAAATGGCTGGGCCAGTTTCATCTGATTTACACGAATTTTCCAGGCCCATTTCGTGTAAATCACACGAAATTGCCTACCTTTTTTCGTGTATTTCGCGCTTAATTGTAGTCAATAACGTAAATCTAACCGAGCTCAAAATTTCGGGAAATATATTGTCAAGTATGGAAAAAATTAAACGCCAAAAAAAACATTAAAATTGAGTTATACCTCATTTTGTTGCGTGTTTTGAGCGTGCTCATCATAATTTCCCGTGTAACAATGACCCGTATTGCTATTACTGTCTCCATAACCACTTCCCTCACCATAATCGTAACTATATTGTTGATTGTTATATCGATAATGTTGTTCGGCATTCCAATCGTTTTGAAATCGATTTCCTTCATTATCGTACGATTCAAAGAGCATATTATAAAAAGGACTATCACTCATTTTCGTTTTACGGTATTTGATGCAGTTTTAATTAAATTTTGAATCTTGTTGTGGAATGTGGAGATTTAATAGGATAACATTTACGAAAACCGAGATGATAAGATTTTCAAAAACTAAGAGGATAAGATTTTCTAAAACTGAGACGATAAGATTTTCAAAAACCGAGACGGTCTAAATTTTTTGAAGCGGTTTTAATAGAATATATACCGAGGCGAAGCATAGGCATGGCCGCCTGGGCCGCGGCCCCGACAGACTTTGGAAAAAAATGTATACATAAAGATAAATTGAAAATTGAAAAAAAAATATCCTTAATCTTCTCCGTATTCTTGTTCATTGCATATCAGGGAAAGAAATGTTAAATTTGTAAACAAAAGAATTGCAAAAAAACTACCATAATTTAAAAAAAAAATGATACTTAAATTATGTAAGTACTTGAGACATAAAACTTGTGTCAATTGTAAAAAAAAAAAAAAAAAAAAAAAAAAAATAGAAAAAAAAAAAAAAAAAAAAAAAAACTATAGTCTCCATTGTTGATTTGCTCATTTGCCTTAGAAACTTTGGACTTTAGAGATCTAATAAAGGTAGTTTCTCGTCTAATCTATTTTTCCTTCTAGATTAGCCAAATTAGTACTCTTTTAGTGATTTATAATTCATCATCCAAGGGCCAATTAGAAATAAACAATTTGGTTGAAAATAATAGGAATTTAAATTGCATAAAAATAAAATTGTATAGATGTTCTTTTTGTTAAAGAGATAACTATTAGGTTGAGTTGTTAGCTTTGTCGTTGTCGAAATGGATAGAAGTGAAGAGGCAGACTTTGGGTTTTGTTAAATAACGAGTTTTCTTAGTGGAGAGGAGCTATTTGGGTTCTTAAATATCTCTGTAATTTTAGTTTTATGTTTTTTTTTTCTATTATTTGCATATTTTTATAACTTTATTGTTACTGGTGAATATTTGATACAAATTTTGTGCTTATTATCCTAAAATAAACGAAATAATATTTGCTTATCTAAAGCCTTAGTGTAAAGTTAATATGATTCTTTAAATGCTTAGTAAACGTCAAAGTATTTTGGCCCTGGCTAAAGTTTGGTCTGAGCTTCGTCCCTGAATATATAAAAGAAACTTTAAGTAAATATATTATTGGGAAGAGCAAAACTGGAATAAATAAGAAAATTTAGGAGCAAGATGAGTAATTGAGGAGACATCTTTAGAAATTTTGTAATTATTTCCCCACGTGTTGATCACAAAGAAGAGAGAAACAAAAAAGGCGAATTGGACATTACGAATAATATATGGGTCTCTAGTTTAAACCATCGTGCTAGTCTAGTAAAGAGAGTAGTTAACTTCATTTACGTATTTTGAGGATTGTCGCGTTGATCTAGATTTACGCAGTATGCACTTGGTAAAAGAGGTAACGGTTGTAATTTCCCCATTTTCCAAAACAAAACAAAACAAAACAAAACAAAACAAAATTGATTAGCTTACCATTAGAAATTTAGAGAAATCAGTTTAAATCTAAACTCATGAGAGTTTTATACCCCTACTATTGAGATTACTATCTCACTATGCCTTGTTCTTTCTGCCTTGTTAGAGCTGAACTATATAAAAAGTAATTAATCACGCCAGTCACTTGTAGACTTATAGACCTAGCAAAATTGACCTGACCCAACACTCGAACTCAAAACCCGAACCCGAATTGACCCGACCCAGTATAACCCAATCCCAATGTTTATTGTTGCAAACTGATTATTGTCTACAAATAACTTGATAATAGTTGACTCGAAAATGACTCAATCCAACCCGAAGTCTACATACCCGAAATAACCCGACCCGATTGACCTGTTTGCCAGGTCTACTAGTTGTGTAGAATAAAATGGGCAACTAACGTTGAATCTCAACCACTTCACATAAATGGACCTCAATTTACACCAGAATCTTTGATAACTTAATAGTTAAATAGGAGTACCAATGAGTTCACATCCCGGCATGGCGGCATCAGACGCCACCATCGAGTTAAAAAGGAAAACATCAGCAACCTACCAAACTCAACGACCGTCAATTATTACAAATTTTCCGAAATCGAGAACTGAGTCCACTCGATGTTAAATAGGATTAGTTTTGATCGTCAGTACGCTATACACAAGAGTTTTCGCTCTTCATTGCACGCCTCTTTGTGTTATGTTAGCAGGTAATGTTGGAGAGTCGCATCAAACTTGTGTGTCAATCTCTCTGCAGCAAGCCTTTTTTTCCCCAACACAAGCATTATACTGCAGAGCTTCTGAACAAAAAGAAAAGTGGTATTAGCTCGTTAATTTAAGTAACATTAAACGGGGAACGACGGTGTTCCTCCCAGAGAGCATAGTTTAGAGCTCTTCTTCCATTGGTGGCATAATGCCACTAGTAAAAAGTATTGTTCCAGGGAGATTCATGAGTGCCTCAAGTCAACTTTATGCTCACTCTTTTCGAACTAAAATGCCCCAAGTCAACTTTATGCTCACTCTTTTCGAACTAAAATGCCCGTGGAAAAGTATATTATGCATATGCCTAAGGTTAGACCCACCCTAAACTTATGGAGAATTAAAATTACCACCCCATACAACAGGACTTCAATTATCCTTCAAGAAAAGAGTTAAACTTATGAGGGAGAAGCGATATGAATACATGTTTACTATCACTTAGATTACCATGCAATTCGTAAAGTTTTACATTTGAACATTAGCAGTGACACATTCAGCAGCTCTGAAAACATTTCACGAGAAATTGTGAGGAGCCAGATATTAGTATTCTAGTGCACATGGATGATGTGCCAATGTACTTTATGTACTCCCATAAAAAAGCCCGACGAAGGAAAAAGTGGTGAACCTTGCAATTTCATGCCTTCTCTCCCGCTCATACTTTACTACTAAAATCACAGAAACTAAGACTTCACGAATAGATGCGCAAAGAAATGTCCACAACTATAGTTTTAATTGGGTTAACTGACCTAAATGCCTATACCAGCAAGATATTCTTAATGCTCAAAAGTCAAAACAAGCAGTTTTAACATACCAGACGCTCATATACGAAAGAATCTCTTACACTAGCGTTATGCTAGCAATCAGGTTTTGACGGAAAAAATGAAACCCCAGATCTCAAAGATTGAAACTTTATAACTCAGAGTGTTGTATGATTCACAGCAGCAGAATTCCTAAGATGCCCAGAAAGCACGCTCACATTTTAGCAGCAAAAAAAACAATGAAAAGTTGGGCAAAAAAACACAAGATGGCGGGGAAATTATTGGCCGAGGAAAAAGAAGAAGAGATGCAATAGTACTAATTTTTTTGGTGGGTCTCGTCAACAACCCTCCATAAGTTTAATAGATTTATTGTATAGGCCCATGTGAAAAACCTGAAAGGTCGGGTCTAAGGCTTTGTCTACCCGTATCTAGAGGCAGTTGAAAAGGGAGTGTAATGGAGGTTGCTTTATTGAAATATCTCGACACGGCCACACTGTTTGAGATGAAGGAAATAATTGTATCAGACTTTCAGTGCATTGGAATCAAGCATTAACATACATTAATCCATTGATTCAGAGACTACCGTTGATATATATATTTTGTATCCGACTATTTTCTACCTAAAACTCAACCAAGTACTTACACTTCTATAGTACTACCAACTACTATGTGAAACTAAAGAGGAAACAATCCTACATTTCTACCTTTTTGTTCGAATTTCCTCCCAAAACAGGATGCAGTGCCAATGTAGTGGTGCTAAGTATTGAGAGACCCTGAGTATGCCTTTACCCATAACCTAGACGTAAGCTTGGTAATAGTTGCAAGGGTGGACACTCAGACATTGACTGGAAATAAAAGCACATAGTCCATCAAGAGAAGTCATGGGAAAAGTAAGGTCGAGAATAACTTCTACAGAAGCATCAACATGCACATTTAAGATAGAATTACCACTTCCTTACAAGTACGCATCGGCACATTAAAAAGACGTAACATTTTAGGATCATGACCAAGACCAAGGGTCATGAGTTCCCTATGAAATCACCACGGGCCAAAACATATCATACACATTTGATCAAGATTAATAGATAACTTCATGAAGCCGAGAAATGCCTGCTATCAGATAAATTCCCAAACTATGGGTCATACAGTAAAAGGTAGCAAGAAAATAGTTCAACAAGGACGGTCTAAAAATAAGGATACAACAAAAGCCTCATTTCTGATGCTAGCAAAGGTCGAATTTGAAAGCACCAATGACAAAACCATCCAAACAAATTATTATGCATCTCATTTAAATACAAACAGGTCACGTTCATGTCACTAATTGATTCTCTTCTCAAACCTATGTCACTCCAACTCAGTTACAGCCTACAAGTGTCAAACTATATAGTGTCGTCTGTTGGTCAGAGATGTCACACCAATGATGTGAAATAAATTCAGGTTCTGGCCTTGAACGCAGTATCTAAAAGTCGAAATGTTTAAGCTTTCGTACATGAAGCCAAAGATAAGTGTCAAAGTAACATATTTTCAATCCCAATGAAAAAAGCAGCTGCTTCTACACCAGACTTAAGTAGAAAAAAGTCCTCAACAGCAACTTATATACACCAAGTTTCAAATCCAAAATCAATAGTTTTCCACGGCATTGTAAATAAGTAGACCAATTACGCCTTGATTATCACACTGAAATTACGATCTCATAATACCTAGAAACATAAAAAAAAACAGTAACAAATTCCTCAGACGACTTCGTGAGAATATCCAAATTTTTAAGATAAACAAGGAGTTTACGCTTCTATGTCGAACAGTTTTACAGTTTCTCACCGAGACAACATCATCTTACCCTAATTCTGAGCAGAACTGAATGCTTAAATCTACTGCCTACCTACCTCCACAATAAAGGAATAATAATCAAACCAAGGATTAATTAATCAACCAAGTGAATAAATTTGTTTCTAATCTAATTTCAGTCTCATTCAATACACAGTGACCCCCTCATACTTGATACTCAATTAAAGTACAATTCTTGACCCCCATAATAAACATTCAACAAGATAACAAGTACACTACATGACATACAAGTCAACAATTAGTCTTGATTAAGACCGTCTTAAGTTCAAGGGACAGTAATTGTTGCTAGTATAAAAACACGCTGTCTTAAGCTTCAAACGGTAATATTCAACAAATATCTTCGAAATTTCATAATTATTTTAACAATAATAACAAATACAATATAATGACATGAAATAACACAATTAAAAAGAAAGAATTCTAAAATTAGAAACTTACCAAATAAATTAAGCAAGATAGAAAACATCATCAGTCATGAGCAAGATGTACAATAAAACCCTCAAATTAACCTCTTTCTCAAAATCAATTGCAGGTAATCTCAGTTCCCTTACTCTACCCTCTCCTCCACCACCACCTGCTTTAACCCGAACCCGATTCGACTCCATTTTCCTAAACAAATACACCGAATTCTCCAACAGCAATGGCGGCGATGACGATGGAGATTTCTTCTTCACCGGCGACCGAAACAGCGACCAACCTTTCCCGGCCAATTCCGTGGATAAATCATCAATTGATTTGACCCGTTTACCGGAAACCCTAGAAAAGAGGGATAATTGTACAGGAGCATCGTAATTGAGAAGATTATGATAGTAATTAATAAAAATGGGGTCAGAATTAGGGTTAGGGTTTAGGTCAAAGAACACGAGCTTAAAAACGCCTTTAGAGAGAGAAACGAAGGAACGTAGTAGCGAAATTGATGAATTAGTAGAAAGTGATGGAAATGGGATTGGAACGGCGTCGCTTTGCAATGTGTTTGCTGATAATGTTGTTGTTGATGTGGTTGCTGTTGATGATGATGTATGTGTGAATGTTGATGTTTGTGAGGATACTGATGTTCTATGATTAGATGATGATGATGATGGGTATGGGTATGGGTATGATGATGAAGATGGTGATGGGTATGGTGATGATGATGGCCATGAGAAGAGGAGATGAGAAAGAGAAGAGTTGGGGTAGAAATCCATACCAAGGTCTCTAGCAATGGTAGCTAATCTAAAAGTATCAGTAATTAATTCTCTAGTTGGTGTGAATAATAACATGGGCATTTTCTTCTTCTTCAGCTTATCATGATGGTGATGATGGTTGTAATGGTGGTGGTGGTCACCATCATCAACATTAACATCATTCTGATTAGCAGCAGTATCATGATGATGGTGATGATGATGGGTGGTGGTGGGAGATGGGGTAGAGATGTTTTCTCCTAAAACTAGGGATCTTACTAACTTTACTGACAACATTTCAGAGATAGAGATGGAGAGAGTGTTTGAATGAGGAAATGTGATGAAGAAAAAGATGGAAACTTTTTAATTGTGAGAAGGGGGAAAGTTGTAATCATCTCATCATGTGATTTGTAGTGTAATTGTGTCTTGTTTTGTGCTTGTCTTCTTTTTGCTTTTTATTCTCTACTTCATTCTCAAGTCTAAATCTCAACACTCTCACAACTCTATGACCTTCATTAAGACTCTGAGACACTTTGACCAAACCCACAAAACCAACCTATTCCATTATTCAAATAATGCTAAAAAAAATAATTCAATTTTCCTTTATGGTGGGAAAATAAAGTATTTCTTGTTTATGTATCTACGTAAGACTGATTTTGTACGGATCTAGGAGACTTAGATTTATTATTTCGTATGGCGACCAGAAGCCTTAAATTTCCCCCCTACTCACCCCATAGTCGCTATGGGGAATGAGTTTTTGACTTAATGTCGTCATTGCCTATGGCGGTTTTACCTGCACATAATTTTTTTTTTTCCAGATGTTTAGTCACCCATAATCTTTATGTCACACGTGTCTTACCAGAATTAAGATACAGAAAATCCAGCATATAATACATCACAAAGGCAACAATACATTATGAGTCTTAAAACCCAAACTTTATAAGTTAGAGTGTTACGTAGTCCAAAATATTACGCAAATAACTCATACATTACTAACTAAAAAAAGAGTAAAACCAACTAAAGATAAGTGTTTTTCTTCTTACCTTGACGAGTCCTTGATCGGCTACTACAAGATGAATCAAATGTATCTCGTCCACTCACTGGTGATAAGTGACCAACGTTTTTAATGCTTGCTTGAGATGAGGGAGCACTTGGAATAATTTTCACATTCTCCAAATATATTTGCAATTACTGTTAGTTTTGCAATTCATACTTTGGTACATGATATTGTGTGATTATTTGTCTTCAATGTACTCAATAATAAACGAAAACCTTCATACCCCAATCCGCTTGGACAAGGTTTTTAATTGCATTATTTATAAACCCACGTTTCAAATTGTTATGGTCCATAGGTATATTATCACTAATATTAGAGGGTATATATGATAACCATTGTATGTCACAATTATGATTTATGAATGCCTTCGTAGACCTCTTTTGGAAAAGCTCTTAACCTCCAAGTGCAAGGTGAAAATGTGTTTTCCACACTTGAAATTTATAGTGTGAGATTTAGATTCGAAAACTTTGTATGTATGGTTTCTTTGTAAATCGATTAATTTAATTCGATTAATTTTAATTTGTTCGTTAATTCGATTAATTTTGAAATTTATTAGAGTGAAAAAGAGATTAGAAAGATATTAGTCTTTGAACCCGTGCATTGCACTGGTGGTTCTAAAAGATAGTATAAAAAGTTATTCTTTTAAACTAATCTTTTATCATAGGTTAAAGATTAAGACTTAAGAGGGTGAGTGTGTAACTTTATTTGAAGTATAATTTTGATAAAAAGAAAAAAAAAAGTGGACTGGATATAATCAGTAAAACTTTGTAATCCACATCCCTTCAACGGTTCAGAGTTGCACGTGTGTGTGCGTGCGTACGTGCGCGTGTGCGTGCGTGCGTGTGTGTGTATGTAATATCCGGTGAGTCCACCTAAATATTTAAGTCTGTGAGTCCAACAAATGTATCACACATAAAATTGACAAACAAAACCGCCAAAACCTTCTAAAACAAACCAAAACATCCCGTTAAACAAAACACTTACTTTCTCTTTCTAAACCTACCCAAATACCTCGAAAAATCTCAGGAAAAAAAAAAACGCGACTACTTCATCCGATTTCTGCTGGATTTAATCAACTTCATTATTAATTCGATCTCTACAAGTAAATGTTATCACTATATTTCTCTAATCTCACACAGGTACATTCATATTTCATTATTAATGCGAAATACAAATTATATGTTTTAATTTCTGTCATTTAGTATAGCTTATTTTGATGTTAATTAAGTTCGAAATTAATATATGTATGTTGAATTAGAAGCACATAATAGGATTTTATAAAAAAAATATCGACTTAATTGTTGAGTGATATTTGGTACTTTCATGTTCTTGCTTTAAATTTTTAAATATGTTAGCTATAGATGATTCCAAACGGTTTTGGTGATTATTTCAGCATATCGAACTAATTATGTATAATTAATTGTATGTTCTAGGTGTTTATTGAATGTTTTTTTTGTTTAATTGCGAAAATTAGGCTTTAGTATTATTTACTTTTAAAAAATTAGGGTTTCATTTTATGAAGTTGATTTTGTTTGACAATGTAGTTGATAACTTGAGAATAGCCAGTGTTCATTGAATGAGTAAAGTAGGTATACATGTTTGTTATTACAGTCTCCTTAAGTTAGAGACGATACTTTTTAGAAGATAGGTCYCAATATAGTCATGTCTTTTTGTTCTCCCAGGCTAATAGTGGTTCATCCTTATTCATTTCTAGGTTATGTCAGTTTTTTCATCCTAAGATATACTTCTACACTTCCATGAACGATGATGTCATCTTTCTTATTTTGATATCAAAACAACTTTGCCAGGAATCCTATAAGTAAGATGGGTAATGTATTTGCTAAGGTTAAATCAATTATAGAAAGATGATTACTGAATGTCGAAGTACAATTGTTAATACGTCTATTTCTTATGTTATTGGGCGCTTTAGATTTCCCTCTCCAACTGCCAGCGAGAAGCGCGATTGCTGCATCAATCAAGGCGTGCACTGAACTGGAACAACTACGTCTATCTCACAATGATATTAAGGTTTGTGTTCGACTTTTTTTTCCTTGCTCCACTCGTGATTGCATTTTCATCCTAATCACCACGAATCTGTAACATTTTCTATATTTTTGCTATCCTAATAACCACTGTTGAATTGATAAAGGTAGTTTGCTATCTATATTTTTTAGGTTGTTGTCTCATTCACTCGATCGTGAACACGGATAGCAGTAATGATTAATGTCCATAAACCATGACTTGTTTTACGCTGACTGTGGACCTACCAAAAGTGGTAGTGTTTGTTAGGTGGATATTTGATGTTGTTATCCTACTATAGAGAATGTTCTAAACTATACTAACTGAGTTTTATTTGTGTTTATTTATAGAAAAGCTGTTTGTTAACAAGATGATGAGGATGATGGGCAAGAGCTCAAGACACAAAAAAGACGATACAAAAGTAGTTGCAAGTGCTAGGGGTAGAGGTAGAGGTAGAGGTAGAGGTAGAGAAAGGAATTTAAATGATTACTAAGAATATATTGATAGAAAGCTTTAATTAAAATGAATTGATGTAATGTTGGTAGGATAAGTAGTTTAATGTAGGTGGCATAAACTAGTATTGCTGCTAGTATTTTGTGATATTGTTTAAGAGTGGTATTGATATTGTGTCATGTATGTAGTGATATTGTTTCTTGAACATCTTGTATGAACATAAGATTTATTATTGTGATATTGCTTTTGGTAAAATGTGATATTGTTCTAGTAAAGTGTGATATTCTCTGTTAAGGGTTCTAGTACTTCATTATCAACAGGCTGAAAAAGGCATATCATATTATTGTGATATTATTACTGGCAAATGGTGATATTGTTAATTACACTGTKTAATATTGTTAATGACACATTGTGATATTGTTAACCAATTATGTGATATTGTTATCCACATCATGCCATATTATTTCTTATAACGCGTGATACTRTTTCAATATCRTGTGATACTGTTAAACTAATARCGTGATATTATTTACTACACCTTGAGATATTGTTAAAACAATCGTGTGATATTATTTACCAAAAAAATAAAATACTTTAGAAAAMATATAATATTTATTTAATAACATAAAAAAATGGCAAWCCTGATACAACTATAATATTGTTACTATGATTTTTGTGTGTCAACTCAAAAATGGAAAAAGAATACAAAATTATAACAACTTTGAACGATATATAAGAATAAATAATCCGTCTTTATAAGAGAAATGAATTAAAAAACATGATTTGTTCAGTTGATGATGTAATATAGACTTCGTCAGCATGCACACATACTCTGAAGTAACCTACAAAAGCGACGAAATCTGCAAAAAAAAAAAAAAAGGAAAACAAACATCATTTTAGTAACATCGTTCAGAAAAAATGAAATACAAAAAATATAAAAAGTAAGAAACATAAATGAATGTTGTAATAAAATTATTAAACTTGGAGACGTTATCCCTAGATTGTTGTGATGTAGCATGCTTAGGGGGTGGATTTGGATAGTTACGCTTATCATAAATGAGTATCTTTCAAATCAGATCCTCTCCACAACCTATTCCATAGGCACACCTTTGGAATCAGTTATGCATAATACAACAACTTAAAGCAAAACAGTAGTTACGACAGCAAAACAACAGTAAAACAGTGAAATAACAACAACTACAACGACTTACAGCAAAATTACAATGGTTACAGCAAAACAAAATAACAACATTTACCGCATTTCATTGCAAAACAACAACATTATATAGCAAAAAGACCATATTAGAGCATTTACAGAAACATTTTAAAACATATTAATGCAAAGCAGTGACATTTTACAGCAAAAACACCATATTAAAGCATTTAGAGTAACATTTTACAGCATTTTACTGTAAAGGAACAACATTTTACATCGAAATATTACAACATATAGAGCAACATTTTACAACATTTAGAGCAACATCAGCATTTAAAGCAACATTTAGAATAAACAATCAAAAGATTAAAAGATTGACATGAGAGAAATGGCAAAACAAATGACCATACTATATGTACAACAACAAGAACAACAACAACAACAACAACAACAACAACAACAACAACAACAACAACAACAACAACAAC
>VHZZ01000530.1:146215-159579 GCA_009801015.1 Silene noctiflora | reverse complement strand
TCTTCCTAGTGTCCGGGATTACTTCAGGAGTTACCCAGTTAAGTTTGAGCCACAAATAACAAGTATTAATCCATCTTTTCATGATTATCAGAATTCCACTCAATGCTGGTTTATCGCATACCAGAACCCTCAAACGTTCTCTGTTGTTTCTCAAAATTTGTAGCGCCGCTTTATCTGACAAGATTTACCCTCTGCGCAATTTTTGGACATTTTTGCTCCGGGACCCTGTAATCCCGAAAACCGTGTATTTTACACTTCAATTTCAGCTTTTCGGGAGGTCCAATCGGACGATGTTTCTTTTTCACTCGGTCTTTCTTCCAGGTGTCCAGGATTAATTAAGGAGTTACCCAATTAAGTTTATGCCCCAAATACCAAATATTAATCCATTTTTTTATGATTCTCCGAATTTCACTCAAGGCTGTTTTATCGAATACCGGCACCCTCAAACGTTCTCTGTTGTTTTTCAAAATTTGTCTGTCCACTTTATCTGACAAGAGTAACCTTATGTGTGATTTTTGGACCTTTTTGCTCCGGGACTCTGTAATTCCGAAAACGGTGTATTTTGGACCTTCAATTTCAGCTGTTCGGGAGGTCTTATCGGACGATGTTTCTTTTTTTTCCTGGTTTTTCTTCCAGGTGTCCGGGATTACTTCAGGAGTTACCCAATTAAGTTTGAGCCCTAAATATCAAATATTAATCTATTTATTCATGATTATCCGAATTTCACTCAAGGCTGATTTATCGTATACCGGCAACCTCAAACATTCTATATTCTTTCTCAAAATTGGTGTGGTTGGTTTATCTGGCATAATTAACCTTATGTGCGATTTTTGGAGATTTTTGCTCCGGGACCTTGTAATCCCGAGAACTGTGTATTTTACACTTCAATTTCAGCTGTTCGCGAGGTCCTATCGGATGATGTTTCTTTTTCTCCCGATCTTTCTTTCAGGTGTCCGAGATTAATTCAGGAGTTACCCAATTAAGTTTGCTCCCCAAATACCAAATATTAATCCATTTTTTCATGATTATCCGAATTTCACTCAAGGTTGGTTTATCGCATACCGGCACCCTCAAACGTTCTATGTTCCTTCTCAAAATTTGTGTTGCCATTTTATCTAGCATGAGTAACCCTGTGTGCGATTTTTGGACATTTTTTTTCCATGTGTCATATAGAGGGGCGGCGGAAGAGGTCAGAAGGGTGGTGATGGTGGTCGTTGGGTAACGTGCATAGAAGTGTTGGTTGATTGTTAGATGGAGAAATTTGAAAGGGTTAAACTGGAATGAGGAGAAAAAAGGTGTTGAAATAAGGAGGGCAAAGTAGTCAATTATGTACATGATTAAGTAAATCATGTAAATGAAAGAGCAACACCCTTAGGAAATAGTCCGTCTCATTGTGAACAACCATTATCCGTCTAAAGCTGAAGACAGATAGTGCCACCCTCATAAAATACAAGTGGGAGGGCAAGTGGAGGTATCCATTTTCCATCCACTCGTACTATCCACTTACATTTTGCGAGAGGGACATTATCCGTCCTAAACCGAATAGTTGAGTTTTCTAATTAAATCCTCTGTATGATTTTGACTTTGATGTCCCACTGCTTCACTTATTTGATGGGAACCATCAACATATCTGTTTCAAATTGTCGTCGGAAACAAATAAGATGGGATTATATGACTATTTTATGATCAAATATAACCATAATAGTAATAGCCAACTTTTTTTTCCAAAAGTGATTACATTTGGTTGTAAAATTGTCTCAAAGCTCCGTCTTATTGTTTTAAACCAAAATAGCCCGTCTGAAGAGAGACCCAACTCCATATCATATTCATTATTGACAGACGGTTCCCATTTCGACGATCTTGTTTTTTTTCTATTTGGGTCGGGTCGGGTCGAAATTCAGGCCTTGAGGTTGGCCCATACCTACCCCCAAAGTCCTAGACTCACAACATGCTTAGTTTGGGCTGGGCCAAGGGCTTTTCAGGCCAAATTCAGAGCCCAAGCACGGTAAAAAGATTGGGTCAAGCCGGGCTGGACCATTAGATTAGCTCTACAATAAATCGAGATTATTAGCCGACATAGACATTACCTTTTAGCAGATTGGCCGGGAAAATCATCAAATTTTCAAATATTATACACAATGATTTTCAGGTGCGTTCTTCTGATATAATATTTAGGTAAGACGTTCTACATGTCATGGAAAAGCCTTCTAACGTCCTCAACTTCGGCAGGGATGAGTGTTACAGGGCACCTTTTATACTGCAAGAAAAACAGCAAGCAAGTAAGAAACAAAAGATACCTACACGGGCAAGGGCGACACTACAACAAGTTCTTTACGTTTTTATTCTTTCGTGAGGAATATTTACGGGAAATGTAAAGAATCCTTTGAATAAGAGGGAGTTATTCAGCTTGATATCAAGGGTCTCACCTGAGAAATGTACTTAAATATGCAACCATAACAGAAGACGTATCCTGAAACTGTTACAACAGAGGGATTTGCACGCTTCTCTGAGCACAATGGACAAACTGCTCTATCAGATGGCAATTGAATACCTTCCTTGGCCACCTGTATGAAGAGATTGTTAAGCACCGTGGTATTCAAACAAGTGTATAATTATGAGGAAGTAGAGCTGGCAAAATTGGCTGGCCCAAGTGGCCTGACCTGAATAATCCGAGCTGGACTTGAACCCGAATTGAATTGACCCGACCCGAATGTTTATTGTTGCAAACTGGCCATTATCCCTAAATAACTCGATAATAACAAACCTGAAAACTGTGTTACTCCGACTCTCCGACACGTGGACACCTGTCGGAGTGTCGGACACGGCTATTTTGGGTGAATTTTCCTATTTTGTGGTCTAAATTGAAGTGTCGAAGTGTGTGTCGTGTGACGTGTCGGACACCGACACGTGTCCGACACGCGACACGGCAGTTAAGTGAAGTGTCGGAGTAACATAGCCTGAAATGACCAGAATCAATCCGAATTCTTGCAAACCCGAACTGACCCGAACCCGACCAGGTTAACCCGTTTATCAGGTCTATGAGGAAGGCACGAGATTTTTGAATCTTCAGCCTCATGTTTGTAAGGCAGGTGGAATCTATGGTACTCAAATTCAGTTAGAACTTAGAAGTATCCGACACAAGAGGGAGCCCAAGTGTACAGAGCTATAGAATTGTCGTGTCAAAAACGACATACCCATATCCGAAAGTTGAGAATCGAACATGGGCAGGTAATCTAGGTGTAATATAGTATACACTAAATCAGTGGATAAAAGTATACTCACTCTTGGGGCTGGAGGCGGAGGTGGTGGGGGGTAGATGGTTGGAGCTGACATTCTCTCCTCAGCAGACTGGTACCACCATTCCATCATCTAGAGGATGACATCAACAAGATTGAAATAAGATGTAGTCACTTTGTTCTCAAATAGCTTCGATGCAAATAGGAATAAGCTAAGAGGCCCCACTGGTAAAAGTTTGTGGGATTACACTAACCTTGAATATGAATACAGCGGCAATTAAACCAGTTTGTGCATAATCAAGCACTGCATACATAGAGGTGAGACATGCTCCCTGTATTTTCTGGGAATGCCACACACGAAAAAATATTAATAACCAAGTCCAATAGGTGTAATAGATAACACATCAGTTTTTCATTTTACTTTTCAGAAAATACCAATTATGAGTTCATGACAAATACAAACCATAAAATCTACAAAGTACAATGCAAACAAAGGAAACATTTAAGTAATGCCATTAGGGCAGCACAATCACCCAGGCTAAACCATTATTGTCCACATTAGCTACTTCTATAGAAAAATGTTCTTCTCAACTGAAGTTTCACGTATCAACCTAAAGAGTTAAAAGAGTATAGAGCCATGGCCCCACATTCATCAAACTCCGCACACAAACGAAGCAAAAACTTACACTAAGAAGGATTCTACCATTTCAGACACAAAGTTGTTAATATTTTTTTTGTATTTTAATGAATAAAAAAACACTTCTTGTGCAGAGATAAATTATAGCAAAAAAAAAGACCGGTCTTTGGTCGTCATGCAGCATATGCACTACAACGTAAGGGAAAATTACCTTAAGCCAAGGAGGGCCCCGAAGCCTCTCACGTTCACGGCTCCTCATCCTCGATATTCTTGAAGAAGCATCCATCTACCTTGACATAATATTGATTGAGCTCAACATAAGAATAATTTTATTAACATCTGAATAGAGAAGAAAAAAATGGACCCTATTTTCTAGGATAAAAACTTCAGTAAATATAATACCAGTTCCTGTCCAGTAGCACGGCACACATGGATCCCTAAGGCCTGCAGTCCAAGCGAATAGAAACCGGTTGCATCCAATAGATATAACAGTTGGTAAGCAAATGTTGCGCCTACACAAAAATTCAGTTTACTCGGGTAAGTAGCCAAACACCATTGGAAACACAGTAAAAAGGAATTCAATATTATAAGTATACATCCATGGTAATATGAAGCTGTAGACTAATTGCAGTCAAAATATTGCTATAACGACACAATTTTGAGGAGACTTCTCACTTATCATCCTTCTTTTGTTTGTATCATTGAGACAGAAGGTATAGAGAATACATAAAGAACAAAGTTAAATAGGTGAAAGTAAATAGGCAAAACAACTTCGGGGAACCTATACATCAAGAAACCCGCCCACATTGTTTAGACTTCATTGATCAAGTTAGACTAAATTATAGAAATTAAGGGAGAAGGAAGGAACTACGAAAGTGGTAGTAGAGACAAAGAAACAGAGTAAAGAGAGAACGCTGTATATGTCGGGTATGCATTTCCAATTCCCGAACAACCCATGCGCAGACAAGTAAAATGAATCAAAATTAACATCCTTTAGAAAAAAACATAAATATTCACATTCATATTCATATTTAACCCTTCCCTTTCCCTTGGCCTGACAGAAAAAAATGACTTCACAACAAGAAAAAAGAAGAACGAGTATTGACAGGAATGACAACTTATTGATCACAGGGGAAGAAAACATAAATGATGACGAAATACCTTCATGCCCAGCGTGTATCAAAGGGTAACAAACACCTATAAGTTTCTTAGCTCCCCGTAAGATGCGTGCTCTTGATGATAGCTCACCATCGGAAGCTCTACTTTGATCAACTGGACTCCCAGCTGTATCTAGGTAGTCAGTATCTTCAAATCTTTCATCACTTGATCCCCATAAACTCGCATGCAGTGCAGACTCCCTCTCCTTGTTATATATAGAGTGCAACTTTGACTTAAAATATGGCAACACAACCTATAAAAATTCCAGTTGGACAATAATCATATTCCAGACACACAAAACATCACTCAAATAGTCAAATTACACGTGAAGTTATGTTTTATATTATACCCTCTTCATCCCAGAATATTGATCCCTTCTTTGGAATCATTTTCATGAAAGTATAGGGAAAACACCTAAATCCCCCCTATATGCTCAATAGAACTGCCATCCTCTCATTGGACCCCTTCCAGATTTTTAATCTTGAATTCGTGATTGAAGATAAAAAGAGTGCTAAGTATACAGTACAAAACCTTGTCTCATTATTTTAACTAAGTATACAATGCTAAGAGAATACCGAGTTACTATTTTAACTAAGTATACAATGTGATTAAACATTTTAGGATATACCAAAACTGAAAGGCAACTATACTTTCTTGAATTTGAGTATACAGTACAAAACCTTGCCTCATTATTTTTCCGGCCACAATAATGAGTAAACTAGCAGTCCATACTCACACTTTATTCAAAATTACCTATAAAGAGAAGCAGAATGTCTAAGAATATATTCTTTGATCACAGAAAAATGCATAGCGTATGCGCCAATCATAGCAGTGCAATAAGCTTCCTATAACAGTTGCTTAAAAACCAACGGTAGTTGCACAATTATGTTGGTCACAAATCTTGCAACTAAATTAAGATGTAGATTAGCTTTGATCTCGCCTCTCACACCAAGATAAGACTGTTTGCAATTAAGAATGTAATCTATGTGGGAGCATACCAGAAAAACAACTGAAAGGACCCTTTGATTCTTTTCTAACCCTGAAAGCTGGATTCCTTCTGTGGAGTCAGAACGGGGATCATCTTTTTTCATTTTAATTTTTACTGCTCTTCTACGCAGCCCGTATAAAGACTCCGCAAACGAAGCATCTGAAAACAAACAGTTCAAAACAAAAGATTATGTCAATGTCGCCCAAAAAAACCATAGTAGTAGATTCCCTTAATGGATACTTTTACCTTACTAAATGAACATAAAAACTAAAGAGGACGTTAAGAGGAAAAACATCAGAAGAGAAATAAATAAGACTCCCCCTCCTCCAATGTTCAAAGACAGTACACGATCATGGAAATCTGATCAACAATTGTAAGAAAACGTCATTGTGGCATTCTATACTATTATTTCCTATTCTAATTTGACATAAATCGGGGACCTTAAACATTTTTAAACTTAGTTTCAAGGCATGTTAGGATCGTTTTTTTTTTTTTTTGGGTTCAGTGCTCCAACTTTTATCGGCCCAAAACTGTCAATGTTATCTTTACGGAGTTGCGCACATATATAGAACACGTGTCCACTACTCCACTGTCCAGATTCCAGACATTTACACCTCAGTCCCTCCCGCCCTTCAATAAGCAAATTGCAAAGATAAATTTCCACATTTTTAGCTACAACAAAGAAAACATTGTTTATCGCACTCCTTCATAATTAGAATTCCGTTGATGGTAAGCCATTAAAGAAGACAATATTCAAATGAAATCAAGTCACTGAAGAAAGCCCAAAGTTTCGACAAGGGACACCCAATACCTGTGGTTCTGACGCTATGAGTTTCTAGAACTAACATCAACAAGGCAAAGAACTCATCCTCATAGTCCAACACCTTGTGTAAAATCGGCCTTCTGAGAGCCATGACCTGCATTATAGCACATGCTCGTGTTTTCAGTCGTGCACATGAAAGGCAAACATACTCAGAATATACAACCACATACTCGCCACTTAAAACAGAAACTTTCATGCTCCCATGCCATCCATTAGATCAAGTAATCCACCATCGTAGTAACCAGCAGTGAATCAGTGATAACACATGGAATACAACAAGTCAACAACAATGACAACTACGTCGAAAATTGCTCCACTGCCTTAAAACCAGCAACCTTAACCAATCACCAACTCACCATACTACTACTAAACCATGAATACATACTACAAGCAAAGTTTGGCATCATTGCCACGATAACTTCAAACAGTTACAGTTCCGGAAAAAAAAACGATCACAGATCCTCATAAATAAATCATTTTATTAAAATGTTCCACACTCGCGCAATCAAGTTTACCTAATTCATCATATGCCACATCCAATACACAATACGCTCTTACACTCCAATTGAACTGTAAACAAAACCTAATTAGAAGAACAACCAGAAGATTGAATTCCGAAACAACGATCACAGACTATTACAAAATCATTTCATTTATATATTACACAATCGCGCAATCAAAGATTACCTAATTCATCATAAATACGCCATATCCGATACACAATACGCTCTTATCACACATTTATCACATCGATTTCAAGCACGCGCTACGCTCAAATCGATTCGCAATTTAAACAGAGAAACAAAACCCTAATTTTCAGAACAACTAATTATAAGATTGAATTATACAAGCATAATTACGAAAAACAATCAAATTAGAAATTGAAATTCAGAGTATAGAAAGAAAGAGAATCAATACGCCGAGAGAGTAAGCGAGAGCGGAGCGTAAGCTAGAAGGAAGCTGTTGAGCGGCGGCCATTTCGAAGAAGGTCGGCCTCGTACCTTGTCCTCCTACCTGAAACAACATCTTCTCTCTCTTCCTTTCTGTTTTCTCCGGCGAGTTGCTCTTCCACGTCGTCTCTATTGCAGTTATACTAACTTACTATGCTTGTTTTGAATTCGACTCGGTCGGTGTCGGTTTGGTTCAGGTTATTTTGGATCGGGTTAATTTTGATTAGGCTATTTTGGTTTAGGAAGCGACTATCGCTAAAAAACTTTAATGAATAAACCCGATTTAATGTGACCTGATCAGAACGTTTATTGTCACACTACTCATTATCGCTAAAAAACTTTAAAATAACAAATCCGAAATAAACTAACACACACAACCCAGTCGACTCGTTTGCTAGATCTAGTTGTAATGTTCGTTTAGTAAGAGTAATGAATCATTGTATTGAAGGAAAAATCTGAACTAAACTGAATTGCACTTATAGAACTTGAATTGAACTAAGTTCGAGAACCGGAGTGAAGATTGAAATTCAACCGCCTTTTTTAAACATATCAGTCCTGCAAAATTGTAAGCAACTTCTAATTTAGATTCTAACAACAACCAGAATTTATCAATCCACATAAAAAGTGGCCAATATTTCTTACAAATTAGTGTGTATCCTAATCAAGGAGACAAATCTGAAGTCCAAACTAATTTCCACATCCAAGACTTGACTCGAGTCGAGAAACTGTAGTTCTTTTGAACAGATGATTTATCGTCAAGGGCACTGAGAAACCACCGTCTCTCGAACCCATGTACTTTAATGTTCGTATTTTGGAACTACAAAAATAGCAGCAGCATGACTCATAATCGACCTCAATGATCCTTTTGCAAGATCTACTCCTCATGCTACTGATATGAATCATCAGTTCTCGGACGCTTCATAGGGGAGAGGGAAGACCTGTCGTCTTCTGATTGCTGATCTAACCTACCAGAGCC
Source organism: Silene noctiflora (assembly GCA_009801015.1). Classification (NCBI taxonomy): domain Eukaryota; kingdom Viridiplantae; phylum Streptophyta; class Magnoliopsida; order Caryophyllales; family Caryophyllaceae; genus Silene; species Silene noctiflora. The sequence continues at coordinate 150,811 of VHZZ01000530.1, read as the reverse complement.
CTCAGTTATCTGCTTTCTTGAGTTATGAATTTCTCCGGGCGCTTGGCCTGAGGTACTTGTACCTTCCCCTGCCAGTAAATGGTCGTTAGGGGCCTTTGACTTACCGTCAGGAGAGATGGTAGCGTCGCCATCAGATTGTCCAGGTTTGATCTTATCCTTCTCGGCTTTGTTTTGACTCTCGAGCATCTGTAAGAGGTACTTTCCCTGCTCTTCGATTTGTAGCTGCAGTTTTCGTTGTATCTGAACAGGAGAGAGAGATCAGATTAAAATGCGAAACCAACTTATGGTAAGGTACACCAAATTATCAGCTTCATTAGAGTATAAAAGATGTAAAGAATTAGAGCTTATGGGATCCAACAACTAGATCACTTCGGTCGTTTTGGTATGAAATCAGATCATATAGGCGGCCACACAAGCCATCCAAATAAAAAGGCAAATCAGCATATACGAGTGTTGCGCATGGGTAAATATCCAAGTGAAGAAGGACGGCCGAAAGTTATTATTAGTGTGAAGTTGCTTCTTTGGACCAAACGATTCGAGCTGTTCATGAAAATAAGCAATTTCCCAGAAGTGCAAAAGAAATTAATCATCTTTCGAAAGAATTAGCAAAAACCAATGCCTATAAATCTGGCAAGAACAATCAAATCAACAATTTCCCAGAAGTGCAAAAGACATTATTCGAGCATCTATATACCTCTAGCTGTTCATGCAACTGCTTCTGAACTTCCATTTGCATTCGCAGAGCCTCGGTTATCGTGATACTCCTATATCCATAACACAAAAGTATGTCTTACCAGTTAGACAAAAAAATTAGGAAAACTGAGGAAACCAAGCAAAACGGTATCTAATACTACCTTCAAGCACCATCCCAAACTTATCGTCTTCATTCGCCTTTTGTGGTCAACCCATGATAACTTTGATCATTAATTTCTCAAAACATATGCATTCCTCATATTTGATTTATCGAAATACGGAGTAACTATTTTCCGCTCTCATTTTTCAAAGCTCAAATTGAAACAAGAGAAATGGGATTGATGAAGTATAGATGAAGGGTGTGGATCAAGCTACTATTTCTTATAATCATTTGGGTTTTCTACCGATTTCCTTTTTGGAAAAATTTGAATTAATTCACTACATTTCTATTTTATGGTAAGAAATAACACAAAAAAAAAATTCTAATGCAAGTGTGGTCCCATTCTTTTCTCACATATTTTTCATCAATTCATCTCCTAAAATTCGGTCAATAAACAAATGTAGTGAAACCAAGTGAATAGAGGGAAAGCGCACAAACATGCATAAGCTCCCAGTATCCCACGCAAGACTTTACAAACTGGTGGAAGTAAAAGAAATTTTGGAGAATAATGGCTTACGTTTTCAAGTCTACCGGTGAGATCTGCTCAATACCACTACTTTTATTCTCTGGATTACCTGCAGAACAGCATCTAATCAATAAACAAAATCTTATGCCAATTAGCAATGAAGAGCTCTGTTTTGGACGGAGGGAGTTAAAAGCCAACAGCTGAGTCGTACAACAACTAATCTCATCTTATAATACTCTCTTGCACAACGGAATGCAGTATTGTATCTTTTGAACAAGTTTATATTTGACTGTTTTGACAATATGTGCTCCGATGGGCGACAAGCAAGAGGTTTGCCGCAAAAAGCTTGATAATGGTTAAAAAGACATGAGCTTCATAAGGTGAACAAAGGTGATTAAACCCTCTGACAAGCTCACAGAGGAGAGAAGAAGACATAAATTGAATGAGAGAAGCAACGGATAAGAGAGGTGAGAAACAACAATCATGAAACAATAAAAACAATTGAATTAAAAAACAGCAAAAAGAAAATGTAGGTATATAATTCAGAAGGTGACCTTCAGATGATTCTGGCCTGACCCTTGCAGTCCTATATTTCTGAAGTAAAAAAAAAAATGCTGTGAACTCAAATGAAGATGTAAATGCATGAAGGAATGTACAGCGTTGTAGGAGTAACATAAACTCGTACCTGCAGGTGGCTTTTCACATGGTAGATGGTCAAGCCTTCAACATTCATGAGCCTTAAGACACCTTTGGGAGTAGCTTCTGAAATAAAAACCATCGGTCAACACAATCAAATTACATCACAATGACCCACCATCCACAGCAAACAAATAAATAAAAAAATAAAAAAAATTTAGAGAGACAAAACGCACTTTCACTACCACCAAGCTGATTGACAGCATCAACAAAGGCTTCATGAAGTTCTGGTGTCCAGCGCATGCGAGGTTTATTTGATTGAGCAGCGGACGTTGAATTGGAAGTAGCAGAAACTTCTCTAGAGGGTAAAGAAAGCTGATGCTGAAGTGACGGCTGTGGAGCTATTAAATCAGAGGACGATTGTGGTGCCTGCAAGCGGGCACAAAATATAATTAAATTGAAAATATGATGATATCATCTCTTACAACACCTTCACCTAGCTCCCTAAGGGCTTCCCGAGTGACTGGATAAGGAGGACAGATGTACACAGCTTATAGGCTGCTTGCTGATATAGCCAAAAGAATCAAGAATCGTATCGAATGGATGCTACTTCACAATGAAAAGAAGTGTCACAAGTTTGGTGAGCCATAATATTTCATCATAATTCAAAACCAAACAACAATGAGTCTACGACTCCAATTGAAATGGAAACACAATCTTGAAAAGTCGTGCATATAAATAAGAGTCTGTGCCTTCTAAAAGTTTCAAAATGAACCCAGTGAGACCAAATAGAAGTAGACAAGCAACCTTTGGCTGCATATGCAAATTTCCTCAAACAATATGCGACGGGAAATAACTTTACAACTACATATGAGCAAGAACCCACCTTTGATTGATGGTCCCCGACATTGGAATCACCAAGAATCTCATTCCAGTTGGGTTCCAAATTGTTCACATACAGGTCATCTTCTGCAAGCTCTTTCCAAGTAATTCTCTTGACATGGTTTTCATTTGACATGAACTCTGTACTATTACCCACTTGACCATTAGGTAAGGGTAAGCTTTCAGGAAAATCAAGCAAATCCTGAAGTTGGCCAGCGCTCCAAGAATTATCGTCATCATCTTCTTTATGGTAGTTGATAAACCCAGTCGGTTGAATATCTAAAGGGTCATTACGAAAATGCGATATGCCTCCTGATGACTGAGAAATAAATGGAGAATTCTGTGGCTGCCCTTCACAAGTAGAGTATGAAGGAAACTGTAGATCACTTGGGAATCCCGGCACGTAATGGATATCATTGTGAGAGGATCCAATACGAGAAACAATAGGGTTAGCCTGCATATTAGGGCTCGGGACAGTTTCTCTTGATGAGGACACAGCAAATGGGTCAGGTGAACTTGGAAAGTCTTCTAAGGGATTTGTCAAAGTGGCCAATGGCGATTTGAGTTCATTGAAACACTTTCCACTAGAAGTCGAAATAGGTAAGGTAGGGCAACTCCCACCAGCAGTGTGCATTGGAAAAGAAGAATGCATGTTCATCTCCATCCATAAAATAAATTATCAACCCTCGAGGAACACAGCTAGATTAAGAATTAATTGTATACAAAATAGCAAACTATTTTTCCGATTTGTGCAAGATCTTCTGAATCAATCATCTGACTCTCACTTTATCTTAAAAAATTCGTAAGCACGTCATTGAGTTGCAGAATCTGCAAGCAAAATCACCCATTTAGCAACAAAAAAAATTGCACAAACTCTCAATAACCATTTACCTATTGACAAACAATACGTTTCTCAAATTTAAAAACTCTACTGATGGGCTAATAAACCCCAAGTCTCGATAAATCAACTACCCCATCTTATTCAGTATAGTCAATAGATCAAATGTTAACAAGCATGAATTTAGGCATTAAAATGTTCTTAATGAATTACTCAGAGCAAGGCTGACAGGATGAGGATTTTACATTAGACTGTAGTAGTGTTTGGCACAGATTGCATAATCAATTTGAGTATTGTACGATTCTACTAATAGTTTCAATGAACATGTATATGAAACAAGTTTGGTACAATTTGTACATCGAAGGTTAAAAGTCTAACAAATGAGTACAATATTATCTAACAAGAGTTAAGAAACAAGTTAAGAGACTTATCCTCCATGTTTGGTTAACAAGCAAGGTTCGAGCGATTTATTTCCCTCCTACAAGCTTAATTGCTATCCCTCAAACATAAGAAAGATTAAGAGGGCATTAGCCGATCTCCTCATCCCTCCATTTTCCTCCCCTTCACCCTCCTCCACTCCGCTTCCCTTCTCAATGTGTATCCAAACAAAGGGGTAGTAAGGAATATATTAAAGCATACAAAGATCAAGTTTAACATTAACTCTTCACAACAACCATGAATGACGCCGTTCAAGTACCCATCTATAACACAAATATATCTACGGCAGTAGTTCCTGAACTCATCACTCAATCTCATATCCAATCAACAAAAATGTTATTAAAATCTACTCCATTTCATTATTCAAGGCGAGACTATAAACCCATGCTAAAGCATTAACCTAAACCCGTAATCTAGGATGGTCAAAACGTCACACAGATAACGTCACTCAGAAATACACTGTGCCACTCGTTTTTATACTAG
>VHZZ01000530.1:56680-123129 GCA_009801015.1 Silene noctiflora | reverse complement strand
TTTTTTTTTTTTTTTTTTTTTTGAAAATTATGAGTAATGGGTTAATGGGTGAAAATGCACGGTATTTTAGATACAGATATTAGAGAATTTGACAATTAATTAAACTAATGCAGTTTATCTTTATTTTGAAAAGGGTATAAAATTTGTATATATAATTTTAAGAAGATCTTTTATTAGTCTTATTTGTGTAAAAGTTAAACAATGACTGATCTTATAAAATAAATTAGGAGATAAATATTGTTTAATAGTAAAAATAGAAGTGCACAATTAGAATATAACTTAGGCGGGAAATTAAAGCGGAAAAATTTAGAGATGTGTTAATCTTTTAATATATAGGGGATGAGTCTTCATGCATCGTGTCCATGGGTAATCAAGACGCGTAAGAGACTAAAGAGATAGAATTCTTGTATGGGTCGGGTGGGTCGAGTTATACGGAGTGGGTTAGGATTTGAATACGGGTAAAATTTAGTTTATAATGCCTTTTTTTGTTGGAAAATGATATATACGGCCTTAAGGGCTGTATTTAAGACTCTAAAAGAAGAAATAAAAGGTTAAATCAAGGATTAATGACATCAATATACGCGTAAATTTTTCATACCTTATTTAGAATCCTAATGGTTATATTTATCATTACACTTTTTTGTTTACAATCTCGTAAAAAAAAAAGGGTGTACTTTTTACATTCTATTATAGAAATTAAGTTATTTTTATAATTATTTTATTATTAAATGATATAAAAATTAAAAGAATTGATTTTTAATTTGTATTTGTAATTTAGTGTACAATATCTAATAATATTTTGATATTTATTTCAAATATAATATATAAAAATAATAAGATATTTCGAGTACTAGGTGGAGCAAGTATGTGACACTAGTTAGAATTATATCATCAATACATAATCTCTCAAATCAATTCGGATTCTCTTCATTACCTTCTTTTCTCCATTATCTTTCAACGGTTCAGATTTTATTCCGAAACGATCCAACGGTCAAGTGTTTTGATGAGGTGAAGAGAATATAATAATTTTATAATGGTGTATTAGGAGTAATGGATCATCCATAAAAGTAATGCAGAAGATCCTCACTCGTCTCCGATTAGACCCATCAAAAAAATTATATTAAATTAAATTTTATTAAGTTAACAATTGACAATGTCGGCAATTAAGATCTCCTACACCGCCGTTGCATAAGGATGCCTGCCCGACCTATCGTGCATTCTCACTTTCCCAACCAACTCCACATTATCAAGGATTTATTAATGAACCGAGCCGAGTCCGAGCTTGGTTTTGCTCGGCTTGTGCTCAAGAACCAAAACTCGAGCTCGAGCCAATCTCGAGCTTGGAAAAAATGTGCTCGTTATAAAGCTTGCGAGCTCGAGCCAAACTCGAGCCCAAATCGAGCCTTTATAACATTGCTTATTTTATTTTTATTTTTTTTCTTTCCATATTTTCAATAAMAAGGCTYGAARGTTATATGTAAAAATATTTGGCAAATCAGCGAGACATTTGATATGTATGATACAAAAATATAATCATGATAAAATATTTCTTAGAAATATGAGCAATATCTTATGTAATCACACAAGTTCGAGTCGCTCGTGAGCTTTTCGAGCCTTGTCTTAGGTTATCGGAGTACAAAACAGGTTAATACATCTAACATGTAAATAATCTGCGGAGTTTTCGTGATGGGTCGCCGACGTGGGTGGCCAGTGGGGGTAGTTGGGTTGTCGGAGGCAGTTGGTGAAACACGGGACACCAAAGTAGAATTAACTAAAACGTCAGAGCAACGGACAATAAATATTTCCTTTTTAGGAAAATAATGAGCGCGGCCATCTACAAAATTGTTGCTCCTGTGTAAACACATGCACTCTCATCAGTCCGAAAACAAATATGGAGGTGATCGTAGAGCCCCTAATCCGATCTACTGTTCTCTACGAATAGAAAGAAAGAAAAAGAGACTTCGAGGCAGCTAGGCCAGAAAATGATTTATACACCTCCATTAGAGTGCGGTCTGCTAAGTATGCCCTAATCCATCAGAGCTTTCCACTTGTTGGAATATTTAAGGAAAGCTAGGGCCGGGTTATCCTTAGGCGGAGCACGCACCCTGGTCGATCTTCTGACAACTGCATCTTCCTCGGCAATTTGGTTGGCCATATCTTTGGACCTCTTCTGTAACTCCTTGCTGCAATACAGCAAAACTGAGTGAGTATTGTGGAAGTTAATGTGAAACCCTCTAACCAGCTTGAGGCTAATATTAGTGAAAAACTCGGGAAAAGCAATGAAACATCCGGTATGACTGTATCCCCTTTTGGCCTGATATGAGTACTAAATTCTGTACACGTATTTTGCCCGTTCAAATCTGTATTTCGCTTTGGGTTTCAGTGGTATCTTTGCTCATATCATCAAGACATTAGAAAGACAGAATGGGACAATTAAATAGGAAGAGTTTCAACAAATAAGGGACAATTTTCAGGAGTGCTAAACAACAGTCTAAAGGACGCGTTCACCACAGTTCCTATTCTGTGAACTAAAACCATAAAGCAAGCTTTGAAATCAACAAATTCAGTTACGATCCTAAACTTTATCACTCTATCTGTTTCTCATTATATGTCCCACGGTCACATATAGCGAGACTCCAATTATATGATCGTTAAGATCGACCAGGGAGCATGCACCAGTGCACCAACATGAGAATTCAATAACAGTATCATGTTCAAAATGTTTGGTGAAGGATTTGTAATGAAAGTGAAAGTCAATGTCTTAGGCCTGAGAAGTGAGAAATGAGAATTGAGATCGACATATTAACGTAAACGGAAGGCGTACCTTATTTTAATATAGTGCTTTTCAAGCTGCCTTTTGAGAGATCTCTCCCTCTCCCCCTTCGGATTCAAAGAACCCATCAGCGCATCTAGCTGTGGAAAACAAAAAAAAAACTCAATTATAGAACTTGAAACAAAAGCCCGGGGTAAATTAAACCATATGTACTCCCGGCTTTAAATCAGCTAAAAGTTCATCATAACATTTGGCATTTAAACAAGTCCCAACACAAATTTAGTAGTAGAAGACTAGAAGGCAATGTTTGCTAGTTGCGAGAACACACCAAAAATTGAGTTCTCGACAAAAGCAAGTGTCTCATGTAGAAAGTAAAATTACTTAACAGAAATTAACGATTAAGGGTCACTTGTAGAGGTCAAGGATCACTAACGGTAATATTCAGGTTACAAATTAATAGGATCTTCGACGATGGTTAAATATTGACCAACGAAAAAAGGATTGCTAACTAAGATGATCATTGGTCGAATTAAACGGTCACTAATATAAGAAATTTTTGTTTTTCAATAATAAGGAAAAAAAGTACATGGAGAAAAACTATGCAACTTATACCATTAAATCCGTAATGGGAAAGTCTTACATTTCATACTATTTGCTCAAATATTTTGAGAGAGATTGAAGAGAAGTTATTTAATCGAAACGTAAGATACTTATAATATGAAACAGAGAGAGTAGATTTGAAACCAATTAACATAAACGGGTACATCAAACTGGGTGTTCGCTGGAAACATTTGATTCCAAAGGAGGTACACATCTACTGAGAGAAATTTCAAACCAAGAGTACCTCTTCCTTGGTGCTATAAAAGCCCCACTGCTTACTGTCAGAACTCTCAATGAATATTCGCCCGTCACGTCTAAAAAACCAATATCTGTTATAGTCTCTATCTTTACCCAAAGAATTTGTACGAATAACTCGTTTCTCCAATTCCTTCTCGAGAAACTCTCTCTGCAAGACAAAAAAAGACATATTATTCACATCCATATTTTGGCATTATGATATCAAAAATCAAAACCATTAACCGCGACGAGAAACTATGGAAACCCACTCTTTGATCTTTGCTTTTTTCCAGATCATCCAAAAGCTTCTTTGTTTCCTCAAGCAGTTCGCTGCTTTTTGGGTCACTCTCACTATAAAATGTCGAATTAACTGTCAGTAATCACAATGTCGATATGTATTAAAATTTGATTGTGAAAGAAAAACGCAGCACAAACCCGTTTTCTTGTGAATGTTTGGAATCGGGTAAGAGTTTCTCACTATGTCCATTCTCCAATCTTTCTCCATTGCTGGAGATGTCCTCAGGAGGACCTGAACTATCTTCCAGCACTGTGCCATTGGTTCCAGTGACAGCTTTGAGACGTGCCTTTGCCTCTCTCTTCTTCTTACCTTCTTCTAAAGCTTCACCTCTCTTTTCAGCACCAAGTGCATGCCGTTGTTCAAGATTCTCGTCCAACTTTTCCCTCACAAGATCAGTGGCAACAGCATGGTCAACCATTTCCTTCAAGATTCTCAGTTTAACAGGAGGGTCTAATAGACCATAATGCCCCCGCTTGATGGTTGCTACATGAGTTGTTAGTTCTGGAATGCCAATCATTTCTATAAAGTCACACAAATAATTCGTCCAAGTAATTACGGTAATCTGAAAAAAATGGAAATTGCAAAAGTGAGATGTAAGAAAGCTCACTGTCAGCTAACGTAACTAATAAAGGAAATTAAACAAATCAACGGAATTGAGAACATAAAAGACTAAAAACAAGATTCAAAAGGCGAAAGATCTTTGACCTTTGCCTTATGCTTCTTTTTCTCACAAATAATATAATATTCCCCCTCATCTTTTATAAGCACGCGAAGAAGAGCCGCATGGGTTTCCACAATAAGAGCAATATTGCTGTCTTTGTGACACAATGCCTTTTCCAAATCTTCGAGAGAGTATGGCCACAAGTACAGAAATCGACCAAAAGATGAACAAAAATCCCAAACCATTAAAAGGTCTCCATAACAGTCCATTTGAATGGTGAAATTTCTAGAGGGGGATGGTCGATCCGTGAACACTGGATCATCAGGACCAGGCTGCACTAACAGGTCGTCAATTGGATATGTGATAGACTTGGCCCCTGCATACCATAAGAAAAGAAAACAACGCTGAAGCAAATCATCTATATTTCATATAGTTCACAGCACCAATTTCTGAAATAAAATGAAAAGGACATACAGACATACAGCACAGAGGAAATGGGCTATACACAAAATCCTTAATGAAGTTCAGTATCCCACAAAAGGAACATACACTAGTTACCAGTGCTTACCATTCTCCCCAGAGCCATCACTGATTGGACCATCAGATTCCCCTCTTTCCAATTTACTCTTTTTGATTTTACCATTACTTACATCTTGAGTTCCCTAAAAAGAGTTCATAATCAAGGAAAACCCAAAAACGGATCAATATTAAGTAAAGGCAACAGCAATCGAAGACAAAGGATAACCAAATCATTACTACTCTGTAGTCTGTACCTCATTCTTCTTCCTCTTTTTATTGCTGACTACGCATCCATTGAGGAAGAATTTGTCCTTTAAATTTTCAGGAAGATCAGTTGGAATTCCATACTTCGTTGCTAAACTATTGTGAATTACCCAGGGAATACTCCGATAGGTTGATTCCCTGATAAAAGATTTTAGAACCTCTCTGCCAAATGGAAGTTTTTTACGAATGAGATCATCTTCACATAAGATTGTGCTTCCATTCGTTTTAGCACCCTCATCCAGCCATGCCACCTCATACCGGTTATTGCCTGCCTCCTCATCCAAAACTTTAACAATTCTACAAGGATGTACAGCACCATTCTTTTTACTCTGCAGTTCCACACCCTCAACAAGGTTTTCTTGCAGATCGGATTTGATTTTAGGAACCAAATCGCTCAATGGTAGCATGCCTGTATGAGAAAAAAAGAATTTAGAAAGCATGACAGCATAAAGTTTCTCCAAAACAAGTGTTTAGTATAGAAACGACAGCTTAGTTTGCCTCAATAGTCAGAAGTCTCAGAACTGCTGGAGAGTCTATCAAATTTAAAGATGTAATCCAGTACAACATAGTGTTAATATTAACCAACCTAAGTTTAGCTCAAAATTTTGATCATTATAGTAGGCCCTCTGTCTCCAATGAGAAAAAGTGACCAAGGCCTAAGGCAAATAGAATCGGGGAAGACTACAGAGAAGCAAAAATAATCCCATCAAATTAAACTGCGTAGAACAATAATTTAACAGACCCTGCCCCAACAAAATATAAGCACTAAAATGATCCTAATTTCTTCATCATAGATGACATGGTGCAAATGTGCTGACGAGTCAACTTTAAGATGAATTTTATTCTAATATACATACTAATCTGATGGTATACTATGCTTACCACTTACCAGTGCAAATTGCAAACTAAATAATGACTTCAGAGTTCAGACAAACATCAGAAAAATACACAGCAACTATTTAATCATCTCCCTTTAACAATATATCTGCGGTTCTATTCAGGCACATGTGCGATAAAAAGAACAAAATCAATCTAGCACTTTGTTTTCTTGCAAAAAAATCTAGCACTTTGCTGTTCAAGTTTTCAATCCAATTAGAGATCTTTCCGAAATCCTGCTTACAAACGAATTGCACAAGTGCAAGGCGCTACTAAGATAAAAGCTTCAACGTTCGCAAATCAAAACACATCTAACTAAACTAGCCAATTTCATGATGAGGCTAACAAATGGCAGAGAAGATGGAGCCTAGATTAAGAAGTGGCAGGATAGAACTGAAACTCTGAAAGTAAATCGAGAGGTTGAGAATAAATTGAACTATATAGCTGGTACTTGTAATCAGTAACCTTTAAACACATAGACCAAAACTACAAATTCAAGGGTATAAGAAGCTAGAGTAGTCATATGTTCAAAAATGCTACTCGCTAACAGATCAATATGCTGCCTGAAGGTTCACACCAAAGAGAAAATTTCAGCTTAATAATCATGTGAAATGATTGATATCTATGTAGAGGAAAGAGGCTCATTCCTTGCTCACAGATCCTCCAGTTTCGGACACTCTCTAGGATCTTGTCATTTGAAAAATTAACCAGGTAATGAAACATTCAGAGAGAAGAAGGTTTGGGGGAGGAAAGAGAGAAACAGATAGGGTATAAAAGAAGAAGTTGCCTTCAAACAAAGAGCAGAAAGGATATAATAAGAAATACTACTTTTTATGACCACTCAAAAACTTGAAAATGACCGTGATTGAAGATCATATGACAATGTTTTTCATGGTTGGGATTCTGTAGCAGCTACATTTTCTTAATGAGAAAACTGTCTATTATGGCTCGATCACTTGGTACTATCCATGCCAGTATGCCACTATGCCATCCTAAGCTATTATTATCTAAAAGGTTTGTATATAAGAATAAACATATGCACAAGGAGAAGCAAAATCGCTGTATATACTAAGAACATCTAAATCAGCAGACTATAGATTTAGTACATGGATAGCACAAAAAAGAGTTCTCAGGAGCTCTTACTATATTGAATTATTCGTAAGATAGGGGCGATCAGCTCCTCAGGAAGGTTTTGAACTTTCTCTGACGCACGTTGCTCGGAGACTAAAGCCTCTTCATATGTCAAATTTCCCTTCAAAGTTACTTTACATGTCCATACTCTTTGACGATACAAATTAATGCGCTTCAAGTACGCTCTGATTAAAATTAAGGAATCCAAAATGGGAGGAGAAAACATGCAAAAGAAAAGAGCTACAGACAAACTATTAATTTAGTAAATATACAAAGTGAAGGATACTGATAATCACGGAAAATCTCCTTTGTGAACCTGATCTGAAACACAAGCTCACGAGGCTCCAAATCATTTGGAGGTTCCAACAATGAGAATGGCTTCCGTTTCAGCAATGGCATATTCAACGTGCTCAGAAAACCAACAATTTACCACTGAGCCCTTTGGTGATCCACCGATTAGAAATACTCAATGCAGGTTAATAGGAACCCAAGGACACCTTCAGAACAACGAAATTCGACAAAATTAGACTTAAATTCTACCAATACTAGAGGCAAACTGCGCGTTTCCGGCTCACACAACACCAATAGAGAGAAAACCCGGCATCTTGATCAAATTCAAAAACAATGTATATGTACATGCAATACAGAAACCCTAGATGAACCTCCAATACTTACCCTACCCCATGAAAATCAACCCATAACCAGCACAAATCAAGCATTACCCATCAACAAATTACAATCATCCGCGAAAACCGACACAACCCATCAACAATTTCATCCCCAAAAAAACACAAACCCTAAAAAAAACACATGTACCCAACAACAATCACCAGCCGAAAATCACAAAAACACAACACAATCACAAAATTAATCACAACTTTGAATCAAACTAACTAAACTATCATCTGGGTTCATCTCAAAAACACCCAAACAAACGCAAGATTCAATCTTTATACAAAAAAATTGAAAAAACAATACAAATGTCATATATTTACAGATTCCCGCCATAAAAAGATGATTATAAAGTGCAATAAAAGGAGAAAAACATGGAAATAAAATGGAGAAGAATGTACAGAAGAGACATACAGAATGTAGGAGAGTTAAAGAGCAATGTAGAGAGGAAAAATGTGGAGAAATAGAGAGAGAAATAGTGAAGGAGAAGAAGGGAGAGAGGGAGCAATTGTAGGGAGTTGTTTGTTTGGCGGTCAAGTATATAAGTTGTAGTAGTAATTTACACACAACAAGTAGTTTTTTTTTTTTTTTTTTTTGAAATATAAATGTGTTTGGTGTTCTTCCATCATTCTTGGAAGAATAAATTATTGTGTTTTATTATTTTTGTAGATGTTGAAAATAGTGATGTGGAAATGGCATATAGGTTGAGCAAAATTATACGATACGGTTTTATTATACATATTTAATACGCTATACGAATTTAATTTTCCGGATTTCCGATACGAATTTCCGGATATCCGATACGGTTATTAAAAAACCGTATCGGATAAGGATCGACAAAATATGAAACCGGATATACGGTTGCCTTTTTTCTAGAATAAAATATTAAAATATATACATAAATCACAAAATAACCAATATGTTGGTGATTAGACCTTATTAGTATTAAAGTTTATAAATTATTTACTCTTGTAACTTTTTAAAGCAATTTTAAATTACTAAAAAAACCAACAATCACACATAGAAAAGAAAAAAAATTATTAAATTACATAAGTGAAGCTGAAACCGGATACCGGATATACGGTTTTCGGATATACGGAAAAACCGGATATACGGTTTTCGTATATACGAAAAAACCGTATCGGATAAGGATACTAAAAAAGGAGATTTAAAAAACCGGATATCCGATACGGTTTCTAAAATCGTATCGGATATCCGGTTTTGCTCACCCCTGATATTGGTATATTACGGTTAATTTTATATTTTAATTTCGGCGTTTTGTGGATTGGTTTCTAAGATTGTAAGCAAGTTAAGTAATTTGAAACAGGCTGAGTAATTAGTTTCAAAAGTTTATTGTAAAGTGTACTTGATAAACAGTCACTCAGGGTGATTGTTTGGATGAGACATGTCGGGTTCGAGTTAGTAACGATTATGCTGATCCAGAATTCCTAGTTATTACCATTGAGACCATACGAGAAAGATAAAACAAGACAATCTATCTTAAGTCAGACTCGAGAAGGAGGACAAAGACCATAAAAAGGCGGTTGCTACCAAGTTTCTTAGGGATAATGGTTAGGAAGCGTAAAGAAACGTCCAGGTTAGATTGGATGAAGATAGCGTTTGGTTTAGGTTAGTTTTGGGCCTTTTGACATGTCTATCATGGATCAACGAAAGTTATAAAAAATGACATTGTTGACCAAAAGTCAAACATTAGAAGTACCATTTGAATTTTGCCAGATTTTAAATAACCTGAAAATTTGATAGACGATATTAAAACTATACACCCTTTTCCGTTTTAAAACAGAATTGCTGTTTTGACATTCTCAAATATGTAATAGTCATCAGATTTTATGTATTCTAACTAATAAATTGATACTCCCTCATATTCACTAAGTTGTTCTACATTACTTTTTTTTGGGTAGAATTTAGTGGTATAGTGATATGTGGATGTAAATGAAAGTAAAAGAGAAAATGTGGGGTCATAAGTTATGACAACCACAAATAATAGACTAATAAGGAAAGTGAATTTTTTTTTGTAAATTTGTCGTTTTAGGAATTGTGGAAGATATTAGAGAATAGGAGAAGAGTATATGACAACTGGTTTAGTGAAACGAAGGTTAATAACTCTTATGTAGTTATCTATGCATCAATAAAACATGGAAAATGATAAATACAATCCTTAGGACTGTATTTAAGAAGCTAAAAAAGGAAAAAAAAATACTTAATATATGCATTAATTGCATCGGTGGATGTGTAATTTGGTTCTTAATTCCAAAATTAATACCAAATTTGGAAGATATTTAATTCTTAAATACAAACCTAAAGGCTGGATTTATCATTACCCATATAACATTGTGGCAAAACTCAAAATCTATACTATATAATTAAAAGGCTAGAGTAAAGCATTTAATTTAATTCCACCATGGCATTAGCATTCAATTTAATTCCACTTGACATTTTCATATCCTAATAATTTCTATTCATTTTTATTGATTATTTAATTTATTTATATTCATTTTCAAATTATTTCCTTTGATTTTGATTTTATTTACGGATAATTTCTTAAGGAATAATTTTTCTATGTATGAGTCGCATTTTAATTGGAATTGTTTTACACAATATTAAGATGATTAWGTATATTTTTTATTCGGAATGTCAAATTTTTTCTCACATACAACATACATATATCACATGATTTCATCATTAGTAATGAATACTTCGTACATTTTGCATTTTTATCGTCAAGTTTTTCCAATGGTCTTGATTTATTGCAGCGTCCTCAATTTAAATTAACATGAATAAAAAAGTGAAATTAATAATAAACATTAAGACTATTCCGTGCATTGCACGGGTGCTAAAACTAGTTTACCATTAAATTGCTAAAGAAAACTACATTTATTTATTACTAAAAAAATCTATCTTCTATAATTAACTATTTACAAGCAATATTTTTCAAAAGTCTTAACAAATTCTACCCTCAAGCTAATTAATTAATTAATTAATTAATTAAGTTTGTGAAAACTTGAAATATTGAAAAGGTTTACTCTCTTGTACAATGAAATAATCATCCTTATTTGAGTAACTAGACATAATACTTTGATTATCATCAATAGAAATTAAAGAATTAATAGAAGATTGTCTACTACAAAGAAATTTGTGATTTATTTGTTGTTGTTGTTGTTGAGGTGGTTGTTGTTGTTATTGTGTAAAACATGGAAAATGATAAATACAATCATTAGGGTTGTATTTAAGAAGCTAAAAAATGGAAAAAATACTTAATATATGCATTAATTGCATCGGTGGATGTGTAATTTGGTTCTTAATTCCAAAATTAATACCAAATTTGGAAGATATTTAATTCTTAAATACAAACCTAAAGGCTGGATTTATCATTACCCATATAACATTGTGGCAAAACTCAAAATTTACCATTAAATTACTAAAAAAATCAATCTTCTAAAATTAAGTATTTACAAGCAATATTTTTCAAAAGTCTAACAAATTCTACCCTCAAGCTAATTAATTAATTAATTAATTAATTTTGTGAAAACTTGAAATATTGAAAAGGTTTACTCTCTTGTACAATGAAATAATCATCCTTATTTGAATAACTAGACATAATACTTTGATTATCATCAATAGAAATTAAAGAATTAATAGAAGATTGTCTACTACAAAGAAATTTGTGATTTTTGTGTTGTTGATGGGGTGGTTGTTGTTGTATAACTAATACAGAAAATTGAAAATCCCAAGTAGTTAGCATAGCACCAATGGCACCAAGTTCAGGCCATTGACTCCAATCCATAAGGCCAGTTATTGCCAACATTTTAGGGTGATGGTACCTTCCAACTAAAACTAAATCAACATGTTGTTCAATTGATCTAATTATTTGTATTGTTCCAACACCATCTTCCACAATTGTTTGCTTAAAAATGACATTAGTTTTATTTCTAGTACTTGCTAGAAAATCATTGATGATGTAGTCATCAACTTCGGAATCATAGGTTTGTTCTAGGCATGTAGATTTAATCCGCATGATGGTTAGGTTAATGCTGGAATCCTCTGCCATACGTCTGCTGTATGCCAGGGTTTCATGGTCGTCATTGCCACCTAGGAATAATACGACAATAGAATAGAATGTTGACATATTGAAGCTTTTCTTGTCGATTAATACTCCTACTGAACAAGGAGCTTTCCTCATGACTCGACGATTAACATTCCTAATATTGGATGTGGATCCTTCTGTAAACGTCTTGTCAAACCCGTGATTCTGGTGAAATGGGAGGATTATAACACTTATCCCTCTATCAAATGCAACTGAACATATATCATCATGCATGCTTGAGTATGGAGATGTTGAAGTCAAATGTTGTGTCCTCAAATTATCATTTTTTTCCTTCTCAAGTCTTTTGAATGCACTTACTATATGTCTCGAGTTTGTGTCGTGTCCATCATCATAGGCCGCCAGTATAGCTTGCTTACTACCAATTAGTTCAAACAGTTGAAGTACTAACACCTGTAATGGAGTTTCTTTTCTTGGTTTTCCTACTTGCAGTAGTTGAATCATTCCTGCTACATTGTCTTCTTTATATATGCATACTAATATCTTTATTACTCCCAGATAACCCGAGTTTACTATTGTTTGCCTTCTTGTCGACATATATTTTGATGACGGATCATATAGATACTTGACAATAGGTACTGATACTCCTGTCACCACTAGCATTATCAGGATTGCCAGGCTGAATACCTCGTCCGTCAATAACTGCACATTCAGAAATTCAGAATAATAAGAAGCTGTTTCCGAATGACCCAAGTCAATAACTGCACAATCAGAATAATAAGAAGCTGTTTCCGAATGACTACCCAATCAACATGAAAATTACATCGAGAATTACCTTAGAATCCTTGAACATCCCATATGCAGAAAGCTCAACAATTCCTTTACAGCATAACACAAGAGCAAGTGAAATTGCTGTATTAAGAGAAATCTTCCCAATAACCATGCTCGAAAATAAAGTACCCAAAAACTTTCCAAGATAACCCATTAAAATAATTGATCCAAAATAAATAGAAGATGTTTTTGTTAATGTCTGAAAATTTGTCCTTAATCCACTGACAGTACAGAACACAGGTAACAGTATACCAGTACTAATTGTATCAAATTTGTCTATTAATGTCATCCCTAGAGGCGGTCCATCGGGTAAAGCCAACCCGAATATAAATGCTACTAAACCCGAACTCTGCCCAATTACATCTCCGGTAAGCGCGACACCTAATACTAAAGTTAGTATTATGAAAACATTCCCTTCAGTCATTGGTTTACCCTCAGGAGTTTGTTTTGCAATGTATATGACTAAGGGTCTAAGGATAAAAAAAATTGTTGAGTAATATGCTAAAATACATAAAATTATAAATATTGCTTCGTCACCGGCCTTATTTTGTATGGATTTTGAAATTGTACTCATAAATCCTGCTATAAGCCATCCACATATGTCACAAACTATAGAGATGGAAGATACTAATTTTCCTAAATCGGAATTAATCATTTTTAATTCTATAAGAATCGCGGTCATTACTATAAATGGTGAATTTGAGTTTAATGATACAAGAATTGGAATTCCTAAAATGGGATTTTTGTCAAAAAAATTACTATTAATTTTTGTTAATATGTGTAGGGTTAAAAAACTAGCACTTATGCCACAAAAAAAACTTGTAAGACCTATTATTATTACTTTTTTACCCACATTTTTAATCATTGTGGTATTTGCATTTACTCCTAAACCAAATAGGTGAATTATTACACCAAAATATCCAAATGTTTTGAGAATTACTGTTCCTCCTGGGGGAAATAATTTATCATAAATTACTGGATTTCGAGTTAAAAATGATGGACCAATTATAATGCCAGCCTGCATTTCAAAAATATTAAAATTAGTCAAAAAAATATTCAATAAGATAAAATTTAATTCATAAATTTGTAAAATAAAGTTTAAGTGGTCAATAGGTTTTTGTTGTCAAATAACAAAATTAGAATTTCGATTATTTCAAAAAGGAGAAAATTGTTTACATAATCCCGTAGGTAAATCATATTGTTTTGTTAAATTTTCATATTTTTTTACGTCTGCATAATAAGGATATAAATTATTTTATATTCTGAAAAAAAAACATGCATGATACTCCGTATTTATTACAAACAAAATACGTACATATGAAAGAATAATATCGAGAATCGATATCACCCAACCCAGCAACTAACATATTTTCATTCAATTAATGAAATGAATTAGAAACTTACAAGGATTTGAGAAGTGAGCAAATTTTGTTGAAGAAGTCTCAAAATAGCATGAGTTGCTCTTGTAATAAAGAAAATAAGAACAAAATAAATTAATATCATTGATGTATTTTGAAAAGGGTCATGTTTATTAGAGATAATAGAGCTATCTAAATCTTTATATTGGCATACTAATGGTGTGTCCCCCACTAATCCTCTATTCCAATATGGGAAATTTGCATTCATTTTTTGAATAATAATAATAATAATAATAATAATAATAATAAAAATAATGAATTTGGCTTCATTAAGAATTTTGCGCGATTGAATTTGGTAATTTTGTGTTTAAATATATGTTTTTCGAGTAGAAATTGAATAATAATAATAATAATGATGATGGTCTTGGTTTCATTAAGAATTTTGCTCAATGAATTTGGTAATTTTGTGTTTAAATATATGAGTTTTTCGAGTAAAAATTGTGAAAAAAATTAAACAAAAGATAATCGAGAGAGTATCGAAGAAAGTTAAAATTTTATCATTAAAAAATAAAAAGAGATTTTATGGTGTAGCGCAAAAGAAGAATATTATCTCACTCGAATATGTAAGTATATACTTATATATATGGTTGAGAAGCAAGATATTATTTTTAGCTAAATCTTGTAAGGTTGAGAAAATACAGGCTTTGTGGATCGAGTTATATGGATCGAGTTCAAATTACATTAAACAATATTTTCTGTTATGCTCCTAGGAATACATTACAATTTAACGAAAAAAATGCATGTTGTAAACTACCTTGGACATCATATTGCGAGTCTTATATGAGACGGTGTTATATGTATAACAAACCTGAACCTGCACTTCATCCATGGTAGCTTTCCTACAGATTTTCGACATAATGCAACAGTGTGATCGTAGAAACTTATACACGAGTATATAACAAGCAAATGAATCACTAAATACTAGCTCTATACTGCAAAAGGTAAGATCTATGTATATATTCAATAACTGGAATATTATACAACTCGACCACTCAGACATAACGCGATCACCTGCAGCCTGCAAGCTGTAGCACCAAATTGTGCAAATGGGTAATAAATCAAGAATGAGTCGGTCAACATGAATAAATCGCCCTATCAACATTCAGCTCTTGTTCCTCTGAAGGAAGCTGAGGAGCCATGGATATTGGGGTAGCACAATCTCGGGGTTGGGGATGGGGCGCCTCGCTCATGCTYGATCCATCACATATCTTAGAGGTRTCTGTAAMAAAAYCRAAATCCYGAYYGTTGAYCATTTCTGAAGTCTGATTCATTGTGCAATCTTGGGGTTGGGGATGGACCACACTCATGCTCGATTCACCACATATCTTAGAGGTATCCATAACCAAATCGGAATCCTGACCATTGAGCATTCCTGGTGTCTGATTCATTGTACCGATGTCATTCAATAATCCATGATCTTCTGAAGTGGATGGTTCACTGGAAGATTTGACTTCTACGGACTGATTTCTTTGGTGGGTTTTCGGTATTGACTTCACGCAAAAACCGATGGCTGCAATTCTTGATTGGGAAATCAAGCAGTGCAGCCAGACTAGTTGATCAGTAATGTAAGCTTCTGTCTTCAACTTGTCAGCATGATAGAGCGTCTCAATGCGGATAGAATCCGTCTTTTCAGCAGATGTATCACCCGCCTCAAATCTGAAACCAATTTAAAATGCTTAATGTTGCAGATACTAAATATAACAAAAGGTATCATCCACAAGAAGAAAAATAAGATGGACTCCTTCAAAACGACCCAAAATAGGAAGGAAAGAAAAAATCAGACTTACCCAGAGTTTGCCCACTCGCCAACCCAACCAAATCCGTGATGGGACCTAATAACAAGTTATTAACCATGTAGGAAAAAAGAACAAATTAGAAGACTGAAGCCTTAGTTATGCAGAGAAATAGAAAGGAAAACTAATTTGAAGATGAGCTCACTTGACAGTATTGCTAGCAATCGGAACAAGCCACTGCAGTGTTTTCTCCATTTCAGCTTTAATCTCCGCCATAGTGAACTGTAAATTGGAAGTGTCAACATAAAACACGGGGAAAACTATTTCGGAGTACCATTACATCTTCATTTGAAGAGTTCAAATTTAACTACAATGAGAAATCTACCATAACAGCTTAATGCCTCAACCAGTGGTTGAGGCATTAAGCTTTCAGGAGTTTCAGCCAACAAGCTGAGTGGTGAGCGACGCCCAAAATTCTTATGTCATTAGTGAAAGACCCTTAAAAGCCATTGTTGATGCCAAGGGTAGTTTAAAATCTTCATAAGACTTGTATATTGGGTAGATACCATTGGTTTGAGTTATGTCACGTCAGAGTCCCCTCAAGTGCATCACACTAGTCTAACACCCAGGCCACGACAAAGTTTCAAGAGATGACCAATGCCTTTGGCGAGGCTCTCTAACCGTCAATTTATGTCCAAAATCCCCATTTTCCGTGACACAGTAAGTCTCACTTAAGACATTGTATTCATTATAGGACTGGACAGATTAACCAAACATGAAGGTTTGTGAAGGGGCTTCAAAATCGAAATAAAAGCCACTCCACTCATTCCATGATCATTTGATTTTGAAAAAAAATAAGGGAAGGCTCGGGATGGGAGGCAAAAACTACTACACAGACAAGACAGAGCAAGGTACCAGGTTCACAAATACCTCTTCTTTGACATGAAATGATTGCAGCTTGGAGCGCAAAGATGATTTTATACTTGGTGGCAGACTTTGGTACAATGACTCCCTAGCATTCGCAGGCATGGAACTCGATCGAGCCACCTGTGAGCATCAGAAATTTATTATTTTTCTGCAATAGTTTACATAGCACTTTTTCCATAGGAAGAGGAGAACACCAGTTGGTAGAATCTCCACATTAAACAGGTGCATTTTTTTAGAAGTGTTAATTTTTGAAAAAAAGGGTTAGTGTACTAAATCAAAAGAATAAAAGGGAGAAAATGGACGTATTGTATATCCAAGGATTCAAAAAAAGAAATGAAGTGCTATGCAATGTGAAATTACATGAGAGGAAGAACGGAGGACGAGCATTGTTCAGAAAAAGTGGAACTTAATGGGGTGAATAATAATCTGAAAAGAGGTAACATATTTACTCACAATTCCATCTATTTGCAGAATAATGTTCGCATAATGCAAAGCAAGGCCGGCAGGTCCCAGCCTTTGGTAATTGCTTAGAGTGTGTTCATCCGGTCCATTAGTATCTTCGAGTTGCCCTAGAATATATCATCACATAAATTTTAGAGAACTTTGAAGTACCATATATATTATTGGCACTTGTTGAAAAGAAAGACCACAACTATGTAAGCATAGGGAGAATGGTGTGCAACTGTGCAAAACTATTTTGTATTGTACCAATCCATAAGAAACGTGTAAAATGTGGTCTCACTACCTCATGGATTATTACAGATTTACGACATCTCAATATCACATAGCCTGAAAGACTGGTAGCAATTAGCAAATGCTCCCGGGTGCGCCTAGTAAACACCCCCTTGGGCTCTTTTTTCTTTTCCTTGATTAATTATTAGGCGTTCAACTCGAATTTGAGACAAATAGCGATGCGCACAATGATTATGAAAATAGAGCTTTGGTGATTGTGAAACATACTAGAAATTTTTAACCTTTAAAGGATGTCTCAAATATTGGTGGGTGTTGGGTTTTCTTCACGGTTCAAAAACAACACTTTGAGAGGCTGGACTGCTGCAGAGTAGCTAGAAGTTTTTCTGAAGTTCTTAATCTATGATAGTCAATGATAATCATAGTTCTAATTCCTAAAACTGTTAATTCTATATCTAATAAAGCCTGATCACGCCTTATCCATTTTTCAAAAATGTATACGTCTTCCCCCATGCTTTGAGGGGTGATGATTAATAAATGTACTTCATGCCTTCAAAGAATGGGAGAAGATGGTCAGACAAATTAGAACGAAGAGGAAACATTACAAACTGAAACTTAAACAAATGGATAAGAATTTGAAGAGTATAAAGTTAGTAACATGATTACCATCACTTCCGAAGTTCTGGTGTATTTCCATGTATAAAAACAGGACAACATCGACAAGTTTCTCCATTATCTGAAAGAAACAATAAACTACTAATAGTCAATTTCCTAATTGCTTGCACAGGCATTTTTCGATTTAAAGGTTTCGCATAAATTGAAGGGAAAAGCCACTACAATCAAAACACAAAAAGAACCAGGTCGACAAAGTTAGCGTAATACTTTGGACTGATATGCAGTTAGTAGCAGACAAAATACCTCTTCCAAACTTCTGCTCCAAAGTGATCTTTTTTTAAGTTTCATGACTAGTTTCTTCTGCTTTTTAAGTTCTTCCCGTAAAACCGCATTGCTGCCAGCTATGAAGAAAAGAGAAGTTTTATTATGGAAATATGGAGTTCCGCAGTTAACAGTGCAAAACTTAATTACAATAACAATACCCCAATCCTTATGACGGAGTAGGGTCCGACGCATATAGCCTTATCCCTGCATTGAAACACAACGAGTATGTTTTCGAATGCCCATAACGAAAACTGTGCTTGAGATGTCATCGACTGACTTGTAATTCACGACATAAGAAACCCTAAGACAACTTAGTGCCATTTTGCTTTATTCTATTATATTCCAAAGGAGAAAAAAAATCCATTTCTAGTGAAACCAAAGATATAACATTCTTTGGGCCTAGAGTATAATAGGGTAAACCAAAATGGCTCACTAAATTAAACTACACAAGTTTCTTATAATGCAAATTAGCTGTGATTGGCGCACTATAGAGGCAATTTTCACTATGAATAATCTGGAATCAACCTTTCTGTGATTCCTAACATAGAGGTGAGGTTGAGCGCATCCTAAAACCTTACCTCGCCGTAGATGAGGCCTTTGTGGTTAAAACTTAAAATGTATTTCGAAGTTAACGAATAGTAAGTCTCTCAGTTGACTATAAACGTAAACAAATCCAAATTCAATATTACATAGAAAATGAATCCAACAAGAGCTTGACTAAAATTCATATTTCATGAGATAATTTAAGCTAGTTAACAAACGAAGAGGAGTGCCACTTACAGTCTACACTACATTTGCTTTGGTAATCTTGCTCAAATCTATGGAAGGCATGTAACTCGTGGTAAAGTTCCTGCAGAAGAAACAAAATATCGGGATCTAGACACAGTAGTTTATTACTACAAAAATAAGGAAAGAAGGGAGAAAGAAGAATCTTCTTTCCTACAAAGCGCAAAAGGATACAAGACACCTTAACAAAAAAGATAAGGGTTATGGCACTCACTGCTGTATGCTGAACCAAAATAGTTAACTGTTGTGTCACTGACTCGGCATCCTCCTTCAGCTGCTTATGAGGGCTACCTTCCCTGCTTTGTCTGAACAGAAGTATAACACATGAGAAAACAAGTTGAAAAGAACATCTCAAAATGATGATTTAAACTTTATGCTAGTTGTATTACTTTAAAAAGTAACGGTCTAAGTTATGCCACTGAGGATCTTTACAGCGATTTCCAAATCGTATGACTTCTCCTGAAAATAAACTTAATTCTTCCCTGTCAAAGAAAGTGAAGATTGTAAGTACACAAAGTAAACATCCCCGTAATGACGGAATTTAATTCTTTGAATTTCTTCCATCCAAGTTTTATGTAATATTTATTTAGGCTACTTTTTATGAAATTTCAAAAATACTCGTTCATTCACTTTACTCTCATGTACGAGTAGGAGAAAAGGAAAATTTTACATTGGAATGCTTTCAAATAATCAGAGGAAATATTCCGCAAACAGTAAAAGATTCTGAATACAACCTCTTATCACATGCAACAATCTTTAAAAGCTCATCCAAATCATTTGTTACTAGTTTTTGAACAGCTTCAGAAGGAAGAACCACTTCTTTCAAGTGGCTTATGCGTGACTCTGACAAGGAATGCATAAGGCAAACCCCCTTCATAATGGTATTCGCAACTTCAAAAGCCAAAATTGATATTTTAGTCCCCTTCGATAGAACACCCGATGCAAATCCACTTCTTGAGTTTAAATCAGTCATGCTACTCCCAAGCACATCCAAAACCTCCACTGCCTTCTCAAACCCCATGGTACCTGCCCTTCCCAGGCGTACGCTCACTTCAGAAACCTGCAACATAGAAGAATCTTAATAAAGATGTTTAAATTTATTTTTTAAAAACAGACCTATTAACCAATGGGAACCGTCAAAAGTAAAATGAATATACACACAGAATCACCTAGAATTGAAGAGTTTTGACCGTACACTACTACGGAAGATCACCCCTTTCAAGGCCACAATAGTTAAAGAGAAACAGCAAAATCAAGAATAAATCTAACTCCATTAGTTGGCTTACTAATCCACAGCGAACTTACCTCAGCAAGTCAGCATCCAAAGTGAATGAAGATGAGGAAAAGGAGGAAAACTGTTTTGCTCAAAAAAACCTGAGCAAATGCACATGTTCTAGAGCTTGTATTTTACATTGAAACACCAAGTTCACAAGGAGGCAGGTACAAGTAGGATTAACATTATTGAAATGTGGAGAACTCACACGTATAGAACAAGTAAATTCCAATGCAAGAGACACTAGAAGAGTATAAAAAGTAGTAGAAGACATTGGAAGGGTGGATGTAATATAACCATCTGCTTATTGCTACAATAATCTGAATTCTTCCAGAATCCAGAACCAAAATTTCTTAGTCACGGCTTCATTGCACCAAGTTGAGTTACAACTTGAATGACAACTCCTTCCTTCTGATGTAACAAACATCCTCTCTATGGTAAGTTTACATACAAAACAGCTCTACTGTGAGAATGCACGTTTGCCCACATTTTTGTCCAGCATTTTAGATTGCTATATCAGATTTTCATCTTTTTGCTGATTAGACAGATACAAATATGACAGCAAATAAGCTTCGCACACATGGACTTAGTTAGCCAACCCACAGAAACAAGACAAACGTGAAAAAGGAACAAGTTAATCAAAGTGGACTGCTCTGTGATGGTCTGATAACAATGCATCAATTGGTGAACAATGATGACAACAACATTGCCCCAGAGCATCAAGGGCCCACGCAAAAAAAGGTACATATAGGAATCGCCAGTCCGATAAAAGCAACCTTACCCAATCACACTTGATTGATGAAGAAAATTACACCGAGAATTGCATCAAATAATTGCTACTTCACAAATAAACGAAGTACGGCTAGTTCAGTGAGCAATATTGCTTCTTTCCATCATACCCACTTGGCCACTTACCCATAATGCCATAACCAAAGAGCACTGAATCTTAGGCTCCTTTTGAAATGCAACAAGAGAGCCGTAACCCTAAAAGGGTTTGGGGTTTGCTAACATGAATCGTCATTTTGGGGTCGCCTTACATGAATTATCATTTGGCTCCTTTGGAAATATTTGGCAAAAAAGAATAACTAATGAAACAGACAAAGATAGCAGACACATGGCATAACAAGCAGGTAACTCTCAATTTAAAAACTTATAATGCTAATAGAGCAAAAAGAATTTCAATGAGCAAGCATCAAACCTTAGCAACTGCAGCTTGACTAGACCTCACTGATCTTGACTTGTGTGATAACACTTTTGGAACACGAGGAATTCCATCATAGAAATCATCAAGATCACTTTGTTTTCTGTCATTGGAGCCGGCACAATTTGAGAAATGCTCCTCCACTTGTCGGTCACTAGCATCAAAGGAATGATTTTCAATGCTTCCAGGCTTTGATTCTAAACCCAAGTCTGTTTGTCGAGTTGTCAGACTACCCAAGCTCGTCAGAGGCGGGCTAAACTCTATATTTATCTTTTCGCCATTAAAACTCTTCGAACATAGAAGTCCCATTATTATAATTAACACAAGCGTATGCAAAACTCGCTTATGTCCTTGTAAATTCCTACTCCTCAGTCCTCTAGTAGTATACTCTCCTAAGTAGATAAGATTCTCATTATTCAGTATCGCATCAACGATTCAAACCAGTAAGACACTGCACAAAAGACACCACAGTAAAACTCAGACTTCAGCCTATTAGTTAAGCATCTATAAGATGAAAAGTACATACTTCCTCCGTCTAAATCAATAGTTTACCTTTGATTAGAATACTTCCCGCGATTAATATAAAGGCAAACAAATGACTAAGACAGAATGAGTAATATGATTAAAGGAACAGCTTCATTTTCCACCTATAATAAATGACATGCAATACTTATTTAACCATGATTTACAATTAGATATGATTAAAACCCCAAATGATTATGTTTCAATAACAACAAATGATTATGTTTTAATGACATGCATGAGACGGTCTCACACGGTAAGACGGTCTCAATAGGTAAAAAAAGACAATAAATTTATTAAAATAGCATAAAGATTAGATCTTGCACAAAATTGAATCATATAACTAACAATCAATCATGTTAAAACACTAATCTTCAGTAAAATCATAAAACAATCAACACCCACATGCTAAAACATTGCTAGATTCAAAAAAAGATTGAAAATTTACCTCAAAATGCATAAAATAAGAGAACCCAGAAGAACAAATACACAGAAAAGTACAGTATATGAAAAGGGGAATGAATTTGATTGAATTTTATGCAGAAGGTGAGAACACAGAAAGAAAGTTCTTCACATCGATCTTAAGTTGAAAGTAGGATAGTAGGCGCCAAAAAGAGTAAAGTATTGAAAGAATAAGAGTAATTTGTAAATGATTAAGACATAATTAAGGCAGAATTTCAACAAGATATGCAGAATGCATGCTTTTCCACCAACAATTTGTGTATTTTTTTCAAAATTTGTCTGCTGAAAAGAGTATCAGGATTTGACTGGAATTGTTGGTCTAAATGGTCTAATTATTTTGCTTTTTAATAATGTGTTACACACTATACTTTTGTCATGTCAGAAAAATACTAGTTTAGATCCCGCATTCCGCATTCTCGAGTAATAAATGCGCGGTATTTATAGGAGACATCTTTTATCATAATTAAAATTTGAGAGAAAATAATAATGTTTCGCTCATAACATTGAATTGTATGTTTACGTTTTTTATTTTACCTCGTTCCCTGACTGTTTACGTTTCTATATATGGATATTTTTTAATCAATTAAATGACCCATATACCTTTATCTACTTTTATACCTTTCGGTGGGTGGGTGCAAAAATCTGAGTGACTTACACAAGAGTAGTTGTGTAAGTAAACATATGAAAAGTAGAGATATCTATTTTCTTAATATTTGTGCAAAAAGTAAATGTAAACAATTTAATGGAAGAAAGTAAGCAAGTAATAAATAATACGAAATTTATATTCAAATAAAAGCATTTTTCGCAACGAATCCAAATATCTAAGTTTCTAAATGTTTTACATTATACTTTTTGGTTAGATTGATAATCAAAAAATTCATTTATGTAAAATACAACTTTGATTTTAAAAATATTACAAAGTATCTTTGTCATAATCTTGAAAGATCTTATAATATACTTTCCTAAAACAAAAAAAAAGATGATGTAGTTAATGATAGAATCTGATAAGTTATTGATGTATCGTTTTATTATGAGACAAAAGCAAACAATGTGAGTGCATTTTGTGCAAAATGTCTTCTCGTTGTAATGTTTTTATTTCATATATTATGGATAACTATTTTGTTCGTATTAGAGTAACTTTTTTCACTTTTTCATATTTTTTTTTCTAATTCAAACTATTATGTTTCAAACACAATACATAGTTGTCTTGTACTACTATATATCATGATTTGTGCAAGAGTTTTTTGTACATTTAGCTTCAATTAAATATTTGTGTTCATTTTTCAGTATTAAGATAAATGTCTAAATTTTTATAAGAAAACATATATCCCGTAAATTACATGGATAACAAAACTAATATATAACAAAAATGCATGATAAAACATCACATTACATCATTCCTCTTTTGAGAGAATTTTACCAAATTATATATGTGTATTTATTTAGACAAAAAAAAAGAAAGTGTTGAAAAACTTTATATCATTAAATACAATTATTAAATTTTGGTTTTTCATTCAAATTTGGCTTTTCATTCTAAAGTAAATTAAACATCAAAACAAATACTAAATAAATTTTGGGATTTTATTGTTAAAATACATTTTATGGACAAAATCATCAATTATTTATTCGGCGTTTATAATCCTCACTATAATCTTTTAAAACAATGTTAACCCTTCAATCTAGCTTGAATTATAGTTCACAAATAAAAATATAGAAACTTCTATTTTGAAATCCTTTAAGTTGAAATAATTACGTAGCTAAAAAAATCGAAAACAATAACAATAATAACAATAATCGTGACAAAACACTAATAAACCTAAAGTATTCGTGACAAAATAATAATAATTTGTGGCTAACATTTAGTAAATTGTAGAAAATATATACTTCGACGATATATTATGACGATATAAATATTAATTAATAAAATATTTTTTATACAAATTCATTTTGTCATCAAGTTTCAGTGCGACCTCTATGTTAGTCTAACAAGAATAACTCATAATTAACCTAGGTTTATCATTTGTCATCTAATAATTGTTTTCAACCAAAATTTGACCGAATATTTCCACAAAGATTCAAAGTTGTTTTTTTCTCTCTCATATTTTTTCAGGATAGGTTTTACAATGTAAAAAAAAAAAAAAAAAATATTACGTAGTAATTTAATACTCATACTTAGAAATGTCTTAAGTAAAAATGTTTAAATGAAGTTTTTCAAGATAATTGGAGTTTCTACTTTTAATGGAGATTTTTTCTAATAAAAGATGATTTTTTTTAAGTAATTGGGTTGTTTAATTTGACGTTTGTTTGTTCAAGGGTGGTTCATTTAAAACCGTCAGGTCAACAACTCATTCAATAGATAATGTGAAGGAAACTAAAGATGAAGAGGAGTATAAACAAGTTCATCTCAATCTTGATGTTGAAAATGGAGATAATTCATCATCATCCTTATTTGCTGAAGTATGTTAGTTTAAGACCGATCAATACGTGAATTCAACTGGCGACTTGAATGTTTCTCAACCTGGTAACAAATTCACTACTTTTACACAATCATTTTCGGAGATTCAAATTTTTTTATACCCGTTGTTAATTTTAAGTATTATTACTTCTATTGTTGTTACAGTGCAGGTTGTCGTATTTGTGGTATTGAGGTGCTTCACCCTTCGACGACAACCTTCGACTGCGAACCAGGAAAGCCGCGTTGTGGAACGTGTTTAGCTTATGCTAACTGGAGTATCCGTAAGAAATTCCAAGTAACCTGTAGGATTATATATTAGACTATTGGTAGCCTAGTATGGGAGAAGGGTACTCCCCCTAAAATGTCAAGCATAAACCGTATTTGCATTAATTATCGATCAAATATTTGCGGATCCTTGTGTTATTTCACTATTCGTCAAATCTTTCCTATAGGCAAGTGTTAGCGCCTAAATATAGTATGGTACTGTATTTATTATAAAGATGAAGCTAATAATAAATGAGGTCTTGGATCAAGTGCCAAGGAATGAGGATCCAGAAGCGATGAACGGTTATCAAACCGTTCCCCCACTAAGTGGTAGTTCATGGGATGATTGCCTATATAAGGAAGCATTCATCCATCGAGCAAACGACAACTCAAACATCAACAACAACCACAACTTAGTCTATCCTTAAATCTTAGTCTTAGATTAGTGCAGCAATAGTACGGCGGTGCCCATCCAATTATGGAGGTATTTCGCCATCTATCCCTTAGCTTATAATTTAGCTTATCACTAACCACAAGTAATAGGACTTTGGTTTGTATTGTGTTATTGGTTTTTTTCTTGATATATAAGTATCATTGGAAATTTATGTGTTTTAGTTGGTAATTTTATCATTCACTATCGAAAGTGTTAAATTACAATAAGTAATTTAACATTAATTAGATTACGCATCTACAACCGTGGTTCGAACACTTCCATACAAGGGTTGATCACAAAGTTGCTTGCATACAAGGGTAGATCACAAAGTGTATGAGGGTAATTACGACCTCCAAGATACCTAGAGGTACAAATCTTGTTTTCACACAAACAAGTTTTTGGCGACCACAGTAGGAGGATTAATATTTGAGAAACTCAAAAATTTTGGATTGATACTAAGTTCAATGATACTATATTCATCACACCTACATTATTTTTCAACGTGAGACAAATTTATTAACTAAAAATTACGCGATTTTAGTATGGGTAAATTATATGAAATCTGTACTCTAATTTAACATTTTTTTTTACCACAAATATAATTATATTATTTTTATAATTTTTTTTTATATAAACATATTTCCGAGTTTATATTTGTATCTTGATATAAATTGGTGAAATTTGAGAGGGCGAGAGAGAAGCAAAACAAAAAAACATGATCCACAATTCTTACAAAAACATACGACTCCATAATTCCATGAACACTTGAATTCATACACCAATAAGCAAACAACAATGGCTGCCGTACCAACAACACCACATAATTCACCCCAAGTTTATCCTTTTAATCGATTAAACCTCAGTTCTAAGCATTCACTCTCTCTCTTTTTCTTCAATGGCGGCTTCACTTCTCCATTACCGCCTCTTAAGCATCCTCGTAAGCTTAGACTCGTCTCTCAAGCAGCTTCTGATGTTTCTGCACTTCCTTTTGCTGCCAAAGCTGGCCAAGATCGTCTCTTGAAGGTCATTTGATTATCTTCTTTTGTTTCTCGACGTAATTTTCATTACGGGTCGTTTGGGTAAGACTGCGTATATCCGATTCCTGTACCCTGCAAAATTTTGGGAATCAATTAGTTATGCATGTTTAGTATGTGGGCACTTTTTTGTTTGGTGGAATTTGATTTGCATATGCCAGTTTATGTTTATATTGGAGAATAGTTAGGCATGTTGGCCGAGCAAGGATTTGTTGTTAGGGTACGAAAAATTTCAGCAGGGGCGAACAAGTAATGTTTTATGGTAAACATGAAAAACATCGAAAATCTAACTAAAATTTCCGAAGTTTTTGTTTTCCAGCCGGTAGCTCCCCAGCTCCACCACTGTGTTGTACTGGTTATGCTGTTAAATTACTAATTTGATTGTTGGGGCACTGGTGGAATTTGATTGTTGTAGCGATATTTATGATTTTTAGGAGTTGGGTATTTTTGTTATGCATGAAAGTAGCGGAATTTTTAAAAAAAAAATCCGTGCTTGAATTGAAATTGGGAATATTTTTGATGAAATGACATTTTTTTAGCTTTTAGAAATGGGTAATGCTGTTTTTAAATAGAAGATACTCTTAATTAGGTATTTATGTATAGATGTTTCTGTTTTTCGTGGGTAAAGTAATGGTGTCGGTGCATGACATGTTTAAGATTGTATCATTGATGGTATACAAGTTGCAGCTTTCTGTCATGGCTGTTATCATTGGTTTGTATCATATGCTGTAGCCTTGTAGCTATGTCTGAGCATAATCTGTGGATAGATGCTATTATGCTACCTAAGAGGTAACAAAGTGAATAAGTTAGTTTGAAAGTGATTAGAGATTCCTGCAGCCCATATTATAGACACATTTCGCCACCTGAGTTTGTGAGCTATTTTTCTTGATGGCGTCGTAAATGTTCTCAGTATCTGTTGTGTCAGTTACCCCTGTTTTCGTTCTAAATCGTTACAAGAATAACAAATGGGGTTGTTATGCCATATAGATGGTGTTCGTGTTGAGTTGTTAAAATCATACGAAGCAAGGTTTTGACTGGAGACATTGGTGGAATGACATTTTATGTTTTTTTTTTCTAGTAATTGGGTATTTATCTATGCTTGAGAGCAGCTGCGTTTTTTAAAAGACTCGCACTTGAGTTGAGATTGGGAATATTTTCTTGAAATGACAATTTTGTTGCATTTAGAAATGGGTAATGCTGTTTTTATATAAGAAGATACTCTTTATGTATATATTTTTCGAGGGTAAAGTAAGTGTATCGGTGCATGACATGTTTAAGATTGTAGCATTGCTGGTATACAAGTTGCATCTTTCTGAGTTTCTCTCACGACTATTATCATTAGTTTAGTATCATATGCTGTAGACTTGTAGCTATGCCTGAGCATAATCTGTGGATAGATGCTAGTATGCTACCTAAGGCAACACAGTGAGTAAGGATTCCCGCAGCCCATAGTATAGATACATTTCAGACATCTGAGCTCCCGTGAGCCCTTTTTTTGATAGCTTTGTAAATGTCCGTCTATCTGTCGTGCAGTTACTGTAAGATATACCCCTGATTTCCTTATACATCGTTACAAGAATAACAAATGGGATTGTTATGTCATATAGATAGTGTTGAGATTGTGGAAATTATGCTAAGCAAGGTCTTGACTGGGGGCATAGATGGAATTTGATTGTTGTAGACATTTCATGTTTTTTTTTTTTTTTTCTAGTACTTGGGTATTTTCTATGCTTGAGAGTAGCTGGGTTTGTTAAATGACTCTTACTTAAGTTGAACTTGGGAATATTATCATGAATAGACTTTTTTCTAGCTTTTAGAAACGAGTAGTGTTCACAATGCACGGTATTACATTAGCTAGAATCTTGAGTTGTTTTTAACTAAGAAGATACTCCTTTAACCGGTCTATTTATGTAGCCTCTTTTAGACTATAGAGGATAAGCATCTTCCTGAAAGCTGAGGTGAATGGTTTGCAGGTTCCTGTTTCAAATATCCGGAATTTTTCCATTATTGCACATATTGACCATGGTAAATCAACTCTAGCCGACAAATTGCTTGAAACAACTGGCACTGTGCAGAAGCGTGAGATGAAGGAACAATTCCTTGATAATATGGATTTGGAGAGGGAAAGAGGAATCACAATAAAACTACAGGTAATTGAATGCCATTATCCGATGTGCTTTATTTTACTGAGCTGACGTTCTCTTGAGAATTAAGATTACATATTCATCTGTCTTTGAACTTCTTGACTTGTTTTTCTCACGGATGTATAAAAGTAATGTTGGAGCTTCTTTGCTATACATGTGAGTATTTGATCTACTGATGTCACAGATATTAATTGTTGTGTTACTCATTTTTCATCCAAGTGATTCTAGCAATCAGCTTTGATGTATTTCTTTTTCTTTTTGTCCCTCACTTGCAGGCAGCAAGAATGCGGTATGTTTATGAAAATGAAGCATATTGTCTCAACCTTATTGATACTCCAGGACATGTGGATTTCTCCTATGAGGTATTTTCAGATGATTTTTGATACGTTTGTGCAAATGACCTGTCTATCGTACAAACTGTTACTGTAAAATCGACTGCTGGAAGATGGCAACTACTTCTCTAAAAGGCAGACATTTTGGCTGATTGCTTTGCTTGAAGTTTTACTGCATTTTTAATAAATGAACCCGCGATAACGCATGAAGAGTTACTTTTATGAAATGCCGACAACTTACGCTCAAAAATGTCTTGCTTTTTCAACCAAGCGAGTGTGGGGCTACTTTATGTAATTGCCTCTAGCGTCAGTCCTTGACTGATTTATGATTAGACATTAACCCGAATGTATCTTGTGGACTGTGTGTTTTGACCTTCATAATTGAGATCATCAGCAGTCAGCAGGTTGATTTTGCATGTTGCTAATGCCAGGAGTTTTTAAAAGAAATATGTGTGTTTTGAATAGTCCTAAAAATGCTACGACTTTTGAAAGTGGAAACAGCCTTATAAACAAGTCTAGCTAGAGCTGGTCATTCTCTTTTGACCTTTGTTGTTGAGTGGTAGTTTATCCTTGAGATTTATACCCTCCTTATTACTGTGGTGTGAAAGTGTGATGAGGGAGTTTTTCTTGTTTAAATGTATGTATTTTTTGTAGGTTTCTCGCTCTCTTGCTGCATGTGAGGGGGCTCTGCTTGTGGTAGATGCTTCTCAGGTGAATATCCTCATCTTTTCTAGTGGTCATGTAACATATACTCATATAGTCTGACATTGTATTGTTGATTTTTCAACTTGTTTTAGAGATTGATTTATTCAATGTTGCTAGAAACTTAGGATTGGAATCTTATTTTAAATAACAAATCGGGATCGTACCAGTAGAATCCGATTGTAGGATAGTAAGATCCTGCCACCAATAGAGAGCCAAAACTCCATTTTGTCCATGGTCAGCCGCGTCATTCACATTCCTGAAGTTTTGCTTTGATCTTTTTGTTACACCGGCTTTCCGTGCTACTCTGAATTTTTTTATCTTGACGTGATTCCTGTTGCTAATTTCATGCTGTTGAGTTGATTTCTTAAGCATGCTATTATTTTTACAGGGAGTGGAAGCTCAAACTCTAGCCAACGTTTATCTGGCGTTTGAGAACAACTTAGAAATCATACCGGTGCGTATTTATATATTCTTGTTTATTTAGTGTTGGTATTTTCTTGGGGTTTTATTATACATCAAATTATTAATTTAATGATGACATCATGCCTAACCTGATTGTTTTCTGTCTTTTTTTTTTGTAATCTGTTTTTTTGGTATTTATTTTCTGATATATGTTGAATTTTCTGATCATGGATACATTAACTGATTGTAAGTTGTTCTATGCTTGACTGCTTGTTGCAGGTTCTGAACAAGATAGATTTGCCTGGTGCAGATGCTGATCGCGTTGCTAGGGAGATTGAGGAGGTTCGCTCCCCACTGTTCGACACAACTGCATCATTATTCTAGCACTGTATTAAATCAATCACTGATAGTTACTTTTAGTCAGATAATTCCTACATTCTTTACAACTGCATCTAGTATTTAATAAGATAACAACTGTTTTTTGGCTGCCACTCATTTTTTATATGCATTATTCGTTGCTTCAAGATTATTGGATTGGATTGTAGCAATGCTATTCGCTGCTCTGCGAAGGTCAGTGACAAGATGTATTGTTAAATCTGATGTGTTTGTCATGTAATTTCTATTATCCGTTGGGGTATGGCTGATCTTAGTTCTAGCATGTTTGGTGTGTAGGAGGGCATAGGTATAACTGAAATCCTCGATTCCATTGTTCGAAAGATTCCTCCACCTCCTGAGACTGCCTCAAAGGCCTTAAGAGCCCTAATATTTGATAGGTAATTGTGCGTAAGGCCTTTCTACCTTTTCTTATACTCTTTTTATCTTGTGGTGACTTGCAATGGGTATGTATGAAAATTGAAAGACTGGTAGTAGTATAATAATCATTTGGATGTTTTCCGAGACAAGTCCTCTTCGCTTTATTTGAAATTGGGAATTTGCAGCAAA
This sequence comes from Silene noctiflora, assembly GCA_009801015.1. NCBI lineage: Eukaryota > Viridiplantae > Streptophyta > Magnoliopsida > Caryophyllales > Caryophyllaceae > Silene > Silene noctiflora. The sequence continues at coordinate 91,542 of VHZZ01000530.1, read as the reverse complement.
ATAACTTTAGTTCAATTCAAACATTAAAGTCGAGCTCCAACAACTTGGTTCCATTCAGCTAAGCTTGATTAAATTAAGTTTGATTAAGTTAGGCCAACTCAACTTAATATTTCTTACTTTTTAAAACTCCAATTTTAACTTACAAGTCGCACCAGTTTATTACTCGCTGGAAAGATATTAGATCATACTTTCATGCGACTCTAATACTGAGTGAATTTTCTTCGGTTAAAAGTTGCAAGTATATATCTATAACAGTCCATTTCTTTTCAGTTCAACTCTATTAGTTTTAAGTTCAGCTTGCCATGTTCTTAGCTGAAAATAACTGAGCCTAAAGAAGTTTGTGAAGCTAATCGCCTTTAGCAGAGAATAGGAGTTCTGTAAAGAGTTTGTAATGCTACCCATGTATGATAGAGTATAAATGAAATCCACGGAGATTCTGTCAATCTACAGACTAAGAAGGACTAACTATTGTATTCCTAGTGGTGCACATAATATATTATCTTTCTTAGCTTCTAATTGCTATTTTCAAGTTTTTTTGCTTTTTTTTGGGATTTTTCCTACTCATCTTATGGCTGGTAAAAATATCTTCTTTGAAGTGTTTTGCAGTTACTATGATGCCTATAGAGGCGTGATTGCATACTTTCGAATAATTGATGGGACTTTGAAGAAAGGAGATCGAGTTTATTTCATGAACAGTAAAAAGGTGAGTAACAATTTATGCTGCTTTATGCTAATGCATCTGCATTTATATGATTAGATTTAAAAGATGTAAATAGGTTTTGTTTAAAGGATGACAAAACCAAGTGAAACATCTTCGAATTGCAAACAACAGATACAATTTTGTGGATCTTAGAATGTGCTGTGAGTCTGTGACTCAACATTTGTCATGTTAGCATGGTATTCAATATTGGTTCGAAACTTCATTGCAAAATTGGTCGTCGTGGCTTTATCCCTGTCGCTGTGCTATAACTGTGGTCAATACCTCCTTAAAATGTGACTTGGTAACCTCCAAAACCTTATAACATGTTTGTGATTCCGTATCAGGGGCGATTTTTTATTCCATGTTCATTAGCTAGGAACTATACCTTTCTGTGTGGTGAAGCTTCCACAACCCTCAAGATTTTGAGTAACCCCAACTTTAGGTTATCTGTTTTTCCAAATTGTGTAATAATTTAGGATATTTTAGCGAAGCTACTGATCCTACTTTTTCTCCGTCCGTCTTCTGTTGTGGTTTAGACGCCTATCGTATCGTGACCACAGTGCTTCATGTAAGGTTTTAGCTTACTTTAGGTAAAGAAAATGATACTGCACATATGTATGTTAACGCTGAGATGTTTTGAAAATGAAATCAAACCAACCGCTCTTATCATGTAGATCAACACTTGTGACAGAATTGTTGGAACTGACAATGTCTAATTTGACTCACAGGATTACTTTGCTGATGAAATCGGAGTTCTTTCTCCTACTCAAATGCAAGTTGATGAGCTGTATGCTGGAGAGGTAGGCTGGAACTGTACTTTGCTTCCAAGTGTGTGTGCTGTCTGATCTTGCGCATGTAGATAAAGCCTTGAGAAAATTTAGCTCAACTTTCTATTATAAATATTTTTATTTGGTTTACCTTGCCTTCTACATGTAACRTGTAGATAAAACATTACTTGGTTTTGGCTCTGATTTCTCTTGCGATCATGATAGATGCTTTTTACGTTTTATTTTTAAGGTCGGATACCTGTCAGCCTCCATAAGATCAGTTGCAGATGCTAGGGTTGGTGATACAGTCACTCACTTTGGGAGGAAGGCGGAGGGACCTCTACCGGGATATCAGAAGGCAACTCCCATGGTCTTCTGTGGCCTATTTCCCCTTGATGCTGATCAGTAATAACCTTTTTCTACAGTGGATTGCAAACTTCTGTTTACTACCATATATATACCTTCCAATCTCGTGAACACTTTCTCTGATGCAGGTTTACAGACTTGCGTGATGCACTCGAAAAGCTGCAGTTGAATGATGCTGCCCTGAAAGTAATTTTCACAATATYTTCTATTTCATTGATTGCTAACAAAAGAAACYGATCTTATATCCTACCTACGCRGCTACGCTACGCATAATAGTTTGCTTCTCTGCTGCTGTGAAGAATCTAAARTATGCTGACATCATACAATTAGAGTGAGAAAAGTTAATTGTAGAATCATGTAATAATTTTAGTTTCTATAATAATCAACCAACTGTCCTGCATTCCCAGACTTTCGTGTTTCCTGCAGTCATTTTCCAAGTGTTTGTTTATTCTTCTTGCCCTTCAAGGCCCCAATTTATCATCCAATTTCTTTTGCTTGTTACTTTATAGTTTGAACCAGAGACCTCATCTGCGATGGGTTTTGGCTTCAGATGTGGCTTTTTGGGTCTTCTCCACATGGAAATCATTCAGGTATTCTTTTCTTGTTGCCGYTGTGGGATAGTAGTATTATTTAAAAGCKGCTTTATTTGCAGGATTTATTGATTGCAACTATCGTACAGGAAAGACTGGAAAGGGAATACAATTTATCTCTGATAACGACTGCTCCAAGTGTTGTATACCGAGTGATTACAGCCACTGAAACGGTAATTATACTCTTAAAAACATAAAGTTATCTGTTAACTTTGATGTACTTGGTTATGTAGCCTCTTTATGGTTGTGAGTAATATAATTCTGCTCAGTTTGAAGTTCATTCGAAATTTTAATTTTTCGTATTTTCTTTCTTTAAATGGGCTCAAAGTTTAGATCAGAGAAAAAAAAGAGGGGATACTTTCTTGGGTATTGTGTATGATATTTTGTATGGTGTTCATGGATAATCATATAGTTAGAATTATTTAACATGAATGATAGTCTCCTCTGTATATGGATAAGACTGCGCGCATTTAGAGGTTAAAATGTTGTCACCGTAGGATCCATATCAAGGATACAAATTTGCTATGTTTTAGTTTTATTCATTATCTCTTTTTTTTCTCTTTTGAGGAATTCATTCTTTTATTTATTGGTTCAGATTGACTGCTCGAATCCGTCTCTTCTTCCAGAACCCGGAAAAAGAAGGTCAATTGAAGAGCCATTTGTGAAGGTATTGTTTCCTGATCGTTGATTCTTGTTTCAAAGTCCATTCCAGCTACTTTTACCTTTTGCATATGCCATAGCAATATATCTATTTGATTGGCTGCAGATTGAGCTACTCACACCTAAAGAGTATATTGGACCTTTGATGGAGCTGGCCCAAGAAAGAAGGGGAGAGTTTAAGGAAATGACATATATTGCTGAAAACCGGGCATCGCTAATCTATGAAATGCCTTTGGCAGAGGTAGCTACCTTACTACCTTTAGATTTAGTTTTTGTTGTAGTTCATTTGTTCGTTTTTATACATACTGGTATGATTTTTTGAAATTCAATAGTCTGATTCAATATTCTGTTATTGCAGATGGTGGGTGATTTTTTCGACCAGCTGAAGTCCAGGAGTAAGGGCTATGGCAGCATGGAATACTCCGTTATCGGGTACCTTTTTCTCTCTCTTTTATGTACATATCTGGTTTTGATAGTCCTGTTTTCATGCTATTAAGTGCCTTTTGTTTTTAGTCCGTTATATCTCGAAGACCAAAGACCAAAGAGCAATGAATCTTCAGCTTCATCCGGAAATGAATGATCCTAATTTGCTCATGCTATGAAAATTTTCCTGTGATATCGCATCGCGGTCGAGATATTAAAATTTTTGCAAGTTACTGCATTTTGAGGTCATTGAAGCCCCATCTATTCTGCAACGACTGAGACCAGGCCGCGGTCGCCAATTCCGAGATCATGTCTCAAAACTAGATATAATACCATCCATTAGCATGCTTATTTAGTTTAAATTTCCAGTGGCCAAATCCTAGTTTTGCTTTCGTCTCTTACCGGTTTGATGTTAGGTTTGACACTGCCTTTTGTGATGAAATTAGTCTTCCATTTGAATGCCAGGTATCGGGAAAGTGATTTGGTTAAGCTTGATATCCAAATAAATGGTGATCGTGTGGAGCCTTTAGCAACTATTGTCCACAAGGATAAGGTAAGCTAGGGCGGTCATGTGTATTACCTTCTTTTTAAAAGTTCATGCGATCTTACTAGCCAGACGTAACATGTCCCAACATACATCTGTAAGGGTTTTAATATAAGAAACTTCATTGAGGAAGTGATGGAATGGGGTACTATGTGTAAATATAGCGTCATTAGAAGTGAAAACGGAAAGAGAGTAAATAAAGTGAAAAATGCTTCGCTTCATTCAGTGTAATGCTTATGAATTCTGGATTTACTTTACATTTTTTGTTTAAATGGTGTGATCCTGCATCAGGCATATAGCGTGGGACGGGCTTTGACTCAAAAACTGAAGGAGCTTATACCACGGCAGATGTTTAAAATACCTATACAAGTAAGTTCTGCATCTTTTCTTTTCTGCGTATGATTGAAAGGCTTTCAAAACTCTGGTCACCAAGCATTTGCACACAAATGGCCCTTATCTGTTAGAGATTGAGGATAAAACTATACATGTTAGCATGAGGCCATCCTGATCTTTTGTGAGCTCTTAGCTCCTTCGGACTTGCTTGGGAATTGGGATAGGGTTAATTTTTATCGGTGTAATAGAGATCAAAACAAAAGGAAAGAGGAAGAAACTGGTGGTAAATGGAGAGTGGAGAAAGAAAGGTAATTATTACTTCCATTTGGGGGAACATCGTTTTTCACCGGAAAAGGGCATTTTGTATGGTAGTAATTTTTAATTTTTTGTAAAAAGGGAGTAAAATTGAAAGAGTGGTATATAAAAGGGAATAGTATATAGTTCTTCCCAGCCGAAAATAAATGACATAAAGGTGTTTTTTTTTCCCATTTGAATTAGAATTTGCATAATTCCATCTTCAAGGATGTTGAAAATTTGGATTTAATTTTTGTTTGGCAAAAAAAATTACTCTGTTGTCCTTTAGTCATACATATTCTGAACATGGGATTCATTGACAGGCATGCATTGGCACCAAAGTTATCGCCAGTGAAGCTCTTTCTGCAATCAGAAAAGATGTTTTAGCCAAATGCTATGGTGAGTCGAACTTGTAGTATGCTTGAGAGTTAAGGTTTTCCTCGTTTTTAAGTACTCGAAATTAGTTTTTGGTTCGTGATGTTTTCGAACATGTTCTTTTTCAGCATTTTGTTGATATTTTGTGTAAAGGGTTCGGTAAGATTGAAGCTTGGACATAGCACATAACATCCCCCTTACTACTAAGAGAATAAAAATTCTCAAAATTTTCCCTCCAAACTCCATCTACATATATATACAAGGAAAGAAATGAAAATTTTCCATTAAATTATTCTTTTAATTAAAGCGTGATTTTTTCATTAAATTCTGAATTATAATTATAATGTTTTAATCAAAATAAAATAAAAGAGGTATAAAATAATAAAATAAAAAATTGCTATTTTTTCTTAGAAAATGACTAGATGCATACTTACACTATACAAAACAATAAAATAAACTATTATTATTAGCTTCGTGAAAAAAAAAAATTATTAAGATAATTTAAGAAAAGTTATAAAATGAAATCAATAACTTTGTGGAAGAAAACAAAAAAGATTTCATGACATGCTCAATTTTTTTTATTAGTTTTGAAGTTTTTAATTTTTTTTTTCTAATATAAAATACGATGAGATGAAATATGAAAATATTAAGGTAAAATTTTGAAATGAATAATTAATAAACTAAAAAGTAAAAACTCTATAAATACCGCGCATTTCGCGGGATCTATACTAGTTAAGCAATCAACAGAATTATTTATTGTTTTATGTGGTGTATTTTTTATTTTATTTTTCCTCATTTTTTATCTTGGTTCTGTATGCAGGGGGCGACATAACAAGGAAAAAGAAACTGCTGAGGAAACAGGTTCTGCATCTCACATAGATTTATTTCAATTTTAGCATCTGTCCACAATCCCTACTCGAAGCTAAATAAATAATTAAGAGCGGTTGGCTAATGATATACTCCTTAATGCTTGATTTATTCATGTTTAACTAGTACCTCGATCCTAATAGTGACGGAAGAAATGAATATTTAGCCCAAGGGCTCAGATTTCCTGTGTCTCATCCATTTCTTTCCGGGGTTTTTTTTTTTTTCTTGTGAGAGGAATTTAGAACAATCGTAAATAAATAAATGAGACAGAGTGAGAGTACCCTCAGGACTCAATCACAACGATTTCTGAATTTTAAGTTTTTTATTGGGAAAAGTGTCATCTGTGGCTAGAAATTTTCGTTCTATGAACAATACTCTGCCATATTAGCCCATTGGGATTGGACATTTCTTTCTGCAATGTAAGCCTAAAACAGCTAGTTTACGTTTCAACAATGCAACGTCTGCACCTTACAGTAGTTGCCATTGTTTCTTTTGCCAGGCCGAAGGAAAGAAGAGGATGAAGTCCATTGGCAAAGTGGATGTACCTCAAGAAGCATTCATGGCCGTTTTAAAGCTTGAAAAGGAAGTCTTATAATCTCAGGTCTGTATACCATGTACAGGACAGCAGTTCTTGAACCAATACCACAATTAGGCGGTACTGAAAATTCGTTCTTCCTACACACAAAATTCTCTTCCCAAGTACAGCATTGATTAGGCTAGTACCACCTCATCGAGTAGTCGTCTCTCCTTTTGTTCCGAGGGGTTAAGGGATTGGTTTACTGAACGTCTTTCCAATACCGAGGTAAGGTTGTTTATATCAAATCCCTTTACGAGGCCATAGCTAGTAGCTTTTGAGACAATGTAATATCCATAATTTTTTAAGTGCTCAAAAGCTTCGAAATTATTTGTTCTATCCTTTTTGTATTGAAGTTCACTTTTTTTTTTTAAAAAAAAAATTGTCTAATTGCTTTTGGTTACGAGTTAATTTCGTGGATATCTAGTGAATAATGCACATTCCTGTAATTGACGAGGGGAGGCCTGCAAATTACAGGAAATATAGACAATTTTGTAAGGTTTCAAGCCGCCATTCCAATGTTGACGCCCGCCATCCTATTTACCAATTTGCAATCCCGGTTGCATTCTCTTTTGCTTTGTATATTGCGTGAAATTACCGCTCTGTGTGGGTGATGCTCTTATCATGTATCAGTATGAACAAAAGGATCTCGAGCAAATTTCGTTAGAATGAAGAACGAAACATCAAAGTTGGGCAAAATGTAATACCGTTTCTAATATTCAGAGAGACGACTTCCTAAATTAAATTCCATGAAACGAGCATGAGCGTCACCCAAAAATCCTAGCCAGTCGGCTCACTTGTTGATACTAATCTTTTTGGTATTGGTTGATTTACGCCATCGTCCATCTAGAGATCTTGTGGCATATGTTTTCCGGTCAAAACACCGGGTACATATATAACCTGCATAAATATATAGATTATAACATGAAAATTATATACCAACAATCTTGGATTACCAAACAATCAAGAACATACCTTCATGAAAAAGCCTACTGATATCATTCGCCGAGCAACCTGGCATTGACAACAGTTTATGTAAAGACTTTTAGTACTAGCCCAAATAATAGTTTACAATCATTTCCAGATCTAATTCCCTCGGTATTAGAGACGATGGACGTTTCACCCATAGGACGTGTCCATCTACCTACAAGGCTACAAGCGGGTAATAAAAACGCATTTCAAAAAAATACATGGGCTTGGTTGCCATCAGTCTCAAACCCGCTAGCTCGCTTGACTGTGGGGCTGTGGGCAAAGAAGATGATAGTAAGAATGTTTAACCTTTAACAATGTTTGTCAAACTAGAGCCACAATACAATTGTTTACGAGGAACTCCGTCAAGCGTTCTGACCGGGATGTCGAATGGTATTTGGCTGGTCTGCCAATCAGCAAAAACCTGACACAAAATAAAATAAAGTAAAACAATGATCAAATAAATCGAATCTTCTCCTCGACAACATAATACTGAGTTCAGGTGATGAACCTCATTTGCCTGAAAATGAGTTGCATTCAGTGGAAAGTTCCCTTTCAATGCTGTTCTGCATGGAATCTGTGGTCACAAGCGTAATGTTGTGATACAGAGATATGTTAAACCAGCAATTTCTCTAAAGTAAAAACGTGAGCGTTCATATATCTTACCATGATTGTTCCGGGAACTGTTTTAGATCCTTTTACACAATTAGTGCTTGGAGACTTATTGGCCGAGGTCTCTCCAGGTTCTGTGAGATCTGAAACAGTCAGGTAATAGCCGAATAAGATCATCAGTATCTTACAACAACAACATTAGCCGAATAATTGAGCTTATTGTTACCTGTCTCCCAAGTGACGAGAAGATACGGAGATGGATCATCAGGGTCTCTATCTTCAAACTGCAACATTTCATTGAATAGTCATTTTATCTTATCACAAACAAAAAGAAAAAGCCATAACTATGCATTCTTGTAAAGATACTCACTGTTTCCAGAAAAGGATGCAGATCCGGAAGTTCATAGCTGCATCAGAAATCGAATTAGTTACGCAGACCGGCTATTAGTTGTATAAAATAGCCAATAAACAGACCATGGTAGTAATGACACCTCATCAAGACCGATTATTAAAGGTTTCGGAGTAATTCTAGGGTAAAACCTCCTCGAGTCCTGCCTCAAAATTTGTCCAGATTTTGAAAGTCAACCGACTGTCCGACAACTGAGAGGAGGTATGTACACTAATTATGAAGCACTGAACTATGTCAAGACTAAACCAAAATTTTAATACCATAAGCACGTTACATATCGCAAACTCACATGAAGTGTTCTGTCCTAGTCTTACTTCCGCCAGACCGTCTTGCTTTTACAGAAGTATTTTTCTTGACTATTGTGCTTTGGCATCTCGGCAACGGAACTTTAACTGGAGTCTTTGGAGCGATAGAGTCATCAGGGTTGGTGTAGATGGTAGCTTCCGTCACCTCACATTTCGTTCTGTCGCTTTCCAGTATTGACATTGTTGCTTTTGTTTTTGTTACAATTCTTCGAGAATTGCCAATGTCTTCTATATCTTTGTGTTGGAAGCAGGGCAAAGAGTTGTTAGCTAAATTAGCATAGTATCTACACTCCAATCTCATTGGACATTCGCCGCAATTAGGTTTCTGTCTTGTGCAGAAAACCTGTAAACGATACCAAGTCACTATGTTTTCAATCTGAACAAGTCGCTTGTAACTTAAATTCCCCGAGGATGGTTTTGCTCCACATATATACCTTCCCAAAAGTAATCATATGACAGTGAAGTTGGTACCTAAGAGAGAACGGTACATCAGATGTTTGCATCAGGAAAATTTTCATAGTTGCATGAGATTAACTGTAAAGAAAATCATACAGAGTGTCTTTATCGAAATTGGAAAATCGCTGCGCAAGGTACTGATGTATCCGATCATGTAACTTCGAATTCCTACATGTAAAATATATCTTAGACTGTTATGAGCGTCATCAAAAGTCTTTCAATACGAGTGTGAGTAAGAAAGCCTTACTGTTCCAACAGACGCATTAGAATGGCGTCACTGATTGATGGAGCGGGAACCCAGCCTAGTCGCACTGTTACCCGAGCAACATTAACATCAACCTTATACAAGGGATGACCATGTTAGTTTCATACTCAAATGGATAAAATTATCATAAAGTCTCATATGAGATGATCTCGTAATAAGAGTATTGTGAGACGACAGTATTGAGGAATTAAAGTGACGCCATATATACAACTATTTTAATGTCTGTAGTCATCCTTTTTAAAAATGTTAGCGGACCTTTTGTCATCGACAGTGTCATTTTACTTCGTTACCCATTATATTTCTCATTGACGACTGTGAGTGGCCATTTTAATTTCTTAGTCTGATGGCCTTACGAGTAATCTTCTTGAACTGTCTTTCAAGAGACTTACTTTCAAGTTATAAATAAATAAGGTACATTTCCAAAGATCCTTACCGGAAAGGCTGGTTGTCTAAGTGTCAAGAGACGGATACATTCTGTACTCTTCAGCCCAATTCCGTATATACTGAGAAGAAAATCCCTATATGTACGCATCACATAAACAAACAGGTGCATCACATATCCGACCTGTCTCATGGACATGAGTAATTTATGCATAGTTCTGTGCTTACTTGGCTTTTTGAGGAGGGATGTTTCTCAGCCATTCAAGGTCCAAATTTCCGTAATCCAACACAAGCCGGTTCAGAAAATCCTGCGACAAAATTGGCCATTTTTATAACGGAAAAATCACATATATTTTTTCTTCATTTGAGAAATGGAATGATCAAATAGCCATTGAAAACAAGGACAAGGAGTCGGACTTTAATGCGAATAGCAAGCTTCTGGTTCATCCCCCTTACAAAAATGGCCTCAGCAACGTCGTCAACATTTGATCGCATAACAGCATGCCAGTCAACAGAATCGACTTTATCAGCATCTCTTACTGAACCTCTTTTTTCTCTTACTTTTTCCCAATCAGATTCACCCTCTTCCTTGGGAATTTTGCCTTCCTTTGATTTCCTCCAATTCATTTCATTAAAAGGAATCCTTCTTTGCTTTCCAAAATTAGACATATTCCCCGTCTTGTGAGCGGAGTCGAAATTAGAACAAGCATTTGATCTTTTCTGTCTCAGTATTCTGTGATGCCGATTGTACAGATCGCAATCAGGATCCTGCGGAAAGTTCATGCTAAGGGACATGAAGGCAGAACTGCATCGAGATGTTACGATGTTAGATTATTCTACGCATATAATGCAACTTTTCCCTTTGTTGTATCATAATTAAGTCTTAAAAGATAGAATCATACCTCGAAGTGTCGTCACCGACTCTCTGAGTCAAGAGAGCACCAAGAACCGAATCTAAAACTGATCCTTTCCATGGCCGGTATAATCTTGGACCTGCATAGATAGTGGTAGATTATCGTCAGACACAGAGTCGTGTCGACACAGAATTAATGCATTACCAAAAAATTTAGCTTTTGACTATCAACATACAGTGGTGGATGAAATTTTCAAACTTGCATTAAAATTTCTGGACTTTTTTTAAGTTTAGCTAATACTACAACTCTTTAAATCCTGGCTCCGCCACTGTCTACATATGACTCATGATTCCGTAAAGTCACCTAAAATTTTTCGAAGAGTACCTTGAACTTTGCCTACTTTAACGATGAACAGCACTTCAGGCCAAATGCCATCAACATTGTCCGGGGTAACAGCACTCAGCAATTCGTACCATGCCTTTGTGGCCTTCCTTTCAACATTATCGAATTTTCTTATTTTCCTTTTCTTCTTTTTCAGGCCCTTGAAGGAGACTCTTCTATTGTCCATCAGTTGACCAATCATTTTTGGATGTTGGTCAGTAACGGTCCTAGGTCGATTACTCACCACTTGTTCACGCGTCAACTCGTTTATCACAAGATTTTTTACCCAGCGAGTATAATAGTGAGCATTCTCTACCTTGTTTGAAACATAAAACGATATATTCTCCTCAGGTTCTTTCCTACAGGCGTCTGATTTTGATTGGGTGATCCCATCATTTGTCGGACCTCTCACTCCTTTTCCTTTTGCCGGTGAAGGTGTCTGAGGTCCCACCACCCCGATTTTGTCTCTTCCGTTCTTATCTTGGCGACTGTTAAAGCTTCTCCTTTTACATGGCAAAGATGTGCCATCTAATTCCAGACGCCTTCTCCGAGTATTAGAGCAAGCGGATTCTACCTTCTTTTCTAAATGTTTTAACACGTCGTTCTTGGACTTCCATTTTGAAGGTGAAGGTGTTTGTGGTCCCATCTCCTGAACCATCTTACCCTCTCCTTTTCCCGACATAGAGATATCGTTCTCTAAGCTAATCTTCCTTGCCTGTTCAGTACAGTATCCACTTTTATCTGGTAACAGCGAACATTCCTGCAAAACCGTCTTCTCATATTGTTCTTCATTCTTCTTAGAACCTGAAATCATGCAAGTTGAACTGAAATTTCCAATGTACGATAATCCGCTTAAACTTTCAGAGTTACAGTCATATAACTATATATAACACCACCAGGTCGGCCAGATAAGCACGCAGGTAAACTCATTGATTGTGGTAGTCGTAACCTAGGTTTGAAACCTGTCAGCTTAAACCACCGCTCTTATGGCTCCTTTTACTCGCACAAAAAAAAATACCACCATATAGTCTCCGATACACAACATTATACTCTACTAACAGAAGCATTCACACCTTTTTCCCTTAAAAAATGCTATAGACATACATGCATTACTAAAAAAAACATGCACTTTTTTTTACTGAAATCCCAAGTGCTCGAAATTCGATCACAGCATCTTAAACTAGGTTGTATGTTAAGACAGAGCGAGTTGACTAACCATCAGCCAAGTCAGTCTCATTAAACATTAACATTCTCCGTTTACTGGGCAAAGCTACAGCATTCAATTCCATACGCCTTTTCCGGCCAAGGCGAAGAACCTTTGATCTGGCTTTTCGCGGAAAATGTCCCAAATCAGAAGCTGCATAAAGGCAACATAGTATCGTCGGCTTCTGATACTCCATAGTTTCTCAGTTTTCTTTCCTGTCTAGGCCAATAATCGGATTAATTCAACAAGATGTTAAATCATGCAAACGGATACTTCTATTTAAGAGTCTGGTTAAAAATATTAAAGCTACACAAATCATACATTTTACTTTCTTAGCACAAAAGCTACACAAATCATATATAAGGGGAAGCATATACTTGAAGTGTGGATGCAACTACAGGTTGCCGCATACGTGACCATGTCAAGAAACCGTCTCAACCAAAAGTAAAAGTTTAAGCTGATGGGTTGGAGTGCCAAGATCGATTTTATACTCTAACTACAGGTTGCCGCATACGTGACTTTTTAGTCAGACGACTCTGATACCGTGTCAAGAAACCGTCTCAACCAAAAGCTTAAGCTGATAGGTTGGAGTCCTAAGATCGATTTTATACTCTAACAGAATAGTAAGGAGTACATCTAATATCGAAAAACAAATTATGATTTTGGTGATTTTTCATATTACAGAACTTCATTACTGAAACAGTGCAGACGAGTAACAGAATGCATGTTTACGACGGAAGTAAGTCTCTCTTAAGACGGAACTCACTGGTACCTATTTTAAGATGAAAACGGGTTAAATATTTTCCCACAACCATTTGTTAATCCCCAATATATATCATCCTTTTGTTTCATTTACCATACTTAAAACCGTTTTAAGTTTAAGACGGATATTGTCGTCTTAAACAAGAATTTGCGTTAAAAGATAATATGGTTTTCATCAACATACCTGAAATTCCAATTTGTTTTCTTTTGTTTTAGTGAAGAAGTATCATGCAGAATACAGATGAAGGAATGAAGCTATTTTATTTTTGTTGCATCATCCTTTGGTGTTTGTTTTTATTTTATTATTATTATCAAAGCGTCTGGCTTGTAACGGATACTTCTGAAGACGGATAGTATCTCTCTCACAATAAGACAAGTGTGCGGAAAATGAAGCTATTATAAGAGGGGCATTATCCGACTTTAACTCGTAACGGATAGTGTCCGTCTTCGATTAGAATTTGTGTATTATTATTACTAAACTTGACATGGATATCCACTCCTAGTAATAGTAATTTTGTGTACTACTTGCAAAGTTGCATGTGGAGTAATTAATGTACCTATCATTCCATCAAATCAAATACTCCGTACATAACTATAGTTGAACTAGTGATGACATCGGGCCGGGCTCTTCTGGTCAGACCCGGGCCATGCCAGAAGGGAGGGAGGGCTGAGGTCGGGCTGCGGGCTGCGGGTGGATTAGAGACGGGTCGGGTCTGGGTATTGTGACTCGGGCCATGCCAGGGAGGGGGGCGGGTCTGGTCTGGTCGGGTCGGGCCTGCCTGTTTGCTAGGGGCTAAACAGGGCGGGTCGGCCCGGCCCGTGCTGATGGCCATCCCTAAGTTGAACTAAAGCATACCGGCACTATCGGTCACGAATTAAAGATGGATAGTATTATTTTCACAATAAGGTAAGTGGGGAGAAATGGAGCACTCTATAGTCGATGTGACTTGCATATTGTAAGAGGGACACTATTTATTTTCAGCTTGTGACGGATAGTGTCCGTCTTTATTGAGAATTTGACTATTTGAACAAGTTGTTAGGCATTCTTTCTATTTATTCATTAATTTTTTTTCGTTTTTCTTTATCACAAATTCTCATTGAAGACGGGCACTATCCGTCACAAGCTGAAAACGGATAGTGCCTCTCCCACAATATGCAAGTGGCACCAAACATGGATGCTCCATTTCCCACCCACTTGTCCCCCCACTTATTTTATTGTGAGAGGGACACTATCCGTTTTCAGCTTGTGACGGGTAGTGTCCGTCACAAGTAAGACGCTTTTGCTTCTTTATACTCCATCTTTTTAAATGGATTCCGTATTTGAGTCCGTTACAACTACAAATTTAAGACATAATAGTATTAGGATTACAATCATTTTTTTATTTTTATTATGGTTATGTGATTTATGATCACATAATTACGAGTAATAAATTGGATAAAGTTACGGCTTTTGGATGTAGTTATATTCCCGTTTTTATATATACCCGATATATAGAGGTGATTAAATGTGAACTAAAACCGGTTACATTTTCTATGCAAACCCGCTTTCTCAATAAATTGACCGAGTCCATAGATTTACAACCAAAAAACGACTAACATCTTGGAGAAAAAAGAACATACATCGGATGTATTACCTCAGATTTTACTTATTTTTGAGTATATGTGTATTTTTTCTGAGCTTATTACCTCTAACTTTATTTATTTTTGAGCATTTGTGTATTTTTTCTGAGCTTATTAAAGTTTATAAGTTAGATTTTAATTTTTTTTTTCCGTCAAAAATCAATTTTAACTATGTTTTTATGTACTGTAATATTTTTGAGTTTTATTATAATTATTTGAGCTTAATATTTTAATGAATAAACTCAAAAACTTTATAGTAAAACTCATAATTTTTAAAATAAAACTCAAAAACTTTATAGTAAAACTCATAATTTTTAAAATAAAACTCAAAAACTTTATTATAATGCTCAAAAACTATAAAACTGGTGGTTGTATATCAGATGTATAATCCTCTTATTGAACATCTTGGGTCAATTATTGGGTTAGCCTAAAATGAATACAGTAGCTTATTAAAGTAATCCCATAAAAGTTGACCCACCAAAAGTCGTCTTTATTGAGAAAATGCGAGAAAAAATCATCAATCTCATTATCGTAACTACACCTGTCAAAACTCGACCCGATCCGAAAACCTGACCTGCCCGACCTGTTTTTTAGGGTTACAAACCCGGTTTTTTCGACCCGTGACCCTTTTGACCCGAACCCGATATGACCCGTTATTTTAGGGCCGAGACCCGACCCGAGTGGGTCGACCCGTTGGGTCAAGTATAAATCAAGAATTTTATTAAAATATTAATATTTATATATTATATTTGAAAAAAATAGCTAAAAAATTATTTTTTTATTATTAAAAATTGCAAATACAACTAAAAAGTCAATTTTATATAACTTTTATAATACTTAATAATAAAATAATTATTAAAAAAAACTTTAATTTAATAATTATGTCAATATAATTAATATAAACGTTGAAATAATTAATTTAAGCGTTGAATATGATTAAAATATTAATATTAAATATGTTTTACGTTTTTAAAAATTATTTTTTTAATTTAAAAAATAGATTAAAAAGACGTTAAAAATTATTTCTTGACCCTAACCCGACCCGTGACCCGACCCATATTTTGACCCGACCCGTATGACCCGACCCGGGACTCGACCCGTTTGACAGGTCTAATCGTAACTCATTCCGTCTTATTTAAAACCGTTTTTAACTTAAAAACATTTCACAATTATTTTTTATTTCCATTTTAATTTTAATCGGGGTAACAAATAACAATGGTACCCTGTCTCATACTCTCGTACATAGAGACGGGAGTAGAGACGGGCTACTCGTTAGAAAAACCGGTATATATAAGGCCGCGATTGTGACAAATGACAAGGGACAATCATCCAAGCTCCCCACTCCTACTCCTCCTTCCATTAGTCAAACTCCGAAAATGGGACAAGGAACTTCAAAAGGATGTATTAATGGCGGCAGATCATTATCATCATCGTCATCGTCATCGGGAAGTGAGCATTCAGGTGATTCTCGCACCGCTAGATTCCGTCGTAAGCTCCGCTCTATCCGCCACCCTCGGAGTTCATCATCGTCGTCGGGGAAGCATTCTCCGGCGAGATTTAAGTTGGTCACCGCCGATGGTTTCGCCGGAATTGCTCTCTTCACTCTTATCTCTGTTTGTTTTCGTCTTTTCTCCCTCGCCTTTATATTGTCTTTTTCGTTAATTATTGTGTGAGACGGTCTTTTTTTTATATTTAAAAATGCTGTTTATTGTTAGTACGTATGAATGTTCAACCAATAAAAAGACCGTCTCGTACAATTTTTGTTTTTTGTTACGAGCTTGCTTTTGTTTACGTCGTTCTTTTGTACAAAAAGGTTTAAACTTTAAAGTAATGTTGAAATTTATGATCGTAAGGTTGGGGTGTAACTTTTTAAAATTTGTTGGTGTTTACGGAAATTAATTATCGGTTAAGCTAGCGAATTTCCATTGTGAACCAAACGACCCCTTATTTTTAGTTTGTAGTGTTACATATGGATAGTTTGGCGGATAACGAGTGATTGTAAAAGAAAAGTTTGGTGGGAAATGTTGTATTTTGGCACAATATGTAGAATGTAGAAGGAACAAGGGTTACTTTATAATTAGTATATAATTGATGATTAGATTTTATAATTTGCAAATGATTTTCGGGTTATGTCGGGTTGTGTTTCTGGGGGTTTGGGTTGGATCAACTTTGGTGAGCTCTAATGTAGAGGGAATAAGGGTTGCTTTAGTAATTAGTTTGTAATTGATGATTAGATTTGAGATTAGATGTTCATTAGGTTTATAATGAGCAAGTGATTTTCGGGTTATGTCGGGTTGTGTTTCTGGGGGTTTGGGTTAGATCAACTTTGGTGAACTCTATCGTAGAGGGAATAAGGGTTGCTTTAGTAATTAGTTTGTAATTGATGATTAGATTTTGAGATTAGATGTTCATTAGGTTATGATTTGAATTGTGCAGGCAAAGATGAAATTCAAGGATAAATGGATGGCATGTGTTTCTCTAGGAGAACAGACTTTCCGAACTCATATCACTGACAAGTTAGTTTTCATTTTTCATTCGTTTACCCTTTACAATTACGAGCATTGTCCTTTTCTCTAGACTGGACCTAGTTAGTCTTGTGTGAGACCATCTGTAGTAGAAGAAGTCACCTACTCTATCGTGAAATGTGTACTAATATTCTACGAACTTAGACAGCTCTATTCATAGAATGGTCTCATATGAGTTGATGCTGAGCCATTTTTCTTATCCCCACTGTTGACCTTTGTTCCCTTTTGTAAAGATTGGATGGGAGATGTTTGGAATATAAATGAAAGTTCCTTTGATGGGTGGAGTGTATTCATTTTCTGTGGACTTTATTCTGAAATGGTTTAAAGGATATCTGCCGATCTTATCAAAAAGTAGGTGATGGGTAGGGATACAAAGATTAACTATTTTTTGTAGAATTGTAGGTGAATGATTGAATGGAATCGAATGATTCAGGAGGAAAGTGTGAGAATAATAATTTTTAGTTATCATTATCGTTTTTTTCCACAAAGGAAGATTTGCTTTTACAGACTCTAAAATGTCTTAACATTTTAGTTTGCTGTAAGTGGCAGACTATGCATGATTTGGTTCTTATATTTCGATTTGTATTCTCTCTTTCAGACGGTTTATTACTCTTATTTTGTCTTGGTATTCTTTGTGAGAATTCTTCGTTCGAAAGTTTGAAGGTTCATAAAGTTCTTGTAGTTATACTTGAGAGAGATCGAGGAGTGTTGGTAAGAGTTTGTTCTAAAACGGCCCAAAAATTGACTACTTGATATATAAATCTGACGACTTTTCCAGGAAGGGTTTGAGGAGGTGTTGAATGCAGTTGTCTTTATCCCTCCGTCCCATTTATACTCTCCATTTGAATTTGTCGGTCAAACTATTCACCTTTGGCCGACATTTTCTCCTAGTATAAATAGCAACAACTTTTTTTTTTTTAAGAAACAGTGATTTGGAAGTATTTATTTTGAGTAATCAATAGACAATCTTAAATTGTATCTTTAGATAAATTTCGAGAAATTAATTGTCAAAGTTGACATTAGTTGACCACCAAAGTCAAGTTGAGATAATATAAATGGGATGGAGAGAGTACTGTTTATAAATAGCTGAATTGTTTTGGGATTTGCTAGTCTGCCATGCATCACCACATTTCCTGTCGTACTTGTAGTTAAATTGCTCGACTTTTTCTGAAACGTGATCTTTGTACCTTTTGTGGTCTCTTCTAATATCTAATTTTGTTTTAACTTTCAATGCAGCACAGATGAACCAGTTTGGAACTCGGTAAGCTACTCTTAAAATTCACTTCCTATTTGCATTCATCATGATAATTATCATCTAAATACAATACACACAAGTGTAACATATCTTTTCCCTGTTTGGACAGGGAAGAGATTCCGATATTTCAATGATAATTATCATCTAAATTAAATATAATCTCATTTGGTCCTAGTATACCCTTATGATTAAGGGTATCTTACACACATGTTATCGTTCCTCGGAAGACCAGATTGAGGGTCGTATTATATACAAATTGTACTTTTCTCGAGTTGCTTGCTATTGCTGTCATTGTTGTTGGTGCGATTGTTAATTATCGCGGCTGCTGCCGCTACTGGTTTGTGATTGCGATTGTTGATATTTTCGTTGTTACCATCATTATCAGTAGTATCATTATTGTCATTAACTTCATTCTTACCTGTACTTCTCTAGTAAAGGCTCTTGTTTCTTGTTTGTATGTTTCCAATTTTTTTGTTCGTCATTTTTTCAGGAAAAAAAACTACTTCTGGAAAGCAATGGTCCTCATCTTGCAAGGGTATCTGTATATGAGGTGTGTATTTCAAGAGAAACATTTACTAGTATATGGGTGGATATTGTCGCTTCTTGGTGATTTATTGCTAATAAATAAAATAGCTAGGTAATAGTGTACCTGAAGTGCTGTCATTTACATCATTTGCATGCAAGTTACATTTTTTTCATTTAGAAGAAATATAAAATACAGTAAATAGATTAAACTGCTGTTGAGCTGCGCTGGTATGTGATGAAGTGCTAATATATATTCCTCTGGTGATATAATGCCATTAATCCAGATAGTGTTGATAAGCATTCTCTGAGATGCATAGTAAACTTTGAGCATATAGCTGACGTCTTGATCGTGTAGCTCTTTTTCGCACAGTATGTTTCGAACTTTAGTGTCACAATCATTCATTATAAGGTTCAGTCTCTCATAGGCTCATAACAACCTCTTTGAGATTTTTCTGTTTCTACTATTATGGCGATTATATACTTTAACTGGACTAATCTGTTATCATCTTTTCAATTGTTTCTCTCAAGGAAATATTTCTGATAAGTATCCTCCTTTTGTGGACGATGTGTGACTCAATGCTCTCAAGGCTATTGAAAAGGAACTGAATTGCAAACAAAATATGCCCAGGAGTTTGTTTCTCCTATTATATGCTTTTAATGGTGCTAACACTTGCTAATCAAAACTCAAAAGCAATATTCTGATAAATCTACTTGCGAAAATGATTCCTTAATGGATTTTATATATTTGTTTGATGCTTTCGGTTTTATTTTGTCTTTTGTGTGTCGCAGACTAACCGATTGAAGAAGAACAATCTCATTGGGCATTGTGAGCTTGACCTTTTTAAGTTTCTTACCGGGGTGAGTTATTTCATCAACTTCTTTTCAGGCGTAGAACATACAAACAGTCCTCACACAATATAATACGGACATTATAGTATGCAAAACACTTTTTTGACAGAAAATATAAAACTATGAGAGCATTGAAGAAGCAATAGAGGAGAAGGTGTTCTCAATAGTTAACAGCTACAAAGAAGTCCAATTATGTTATTTACACGTTATTGGAATTACCGAAAAGCCATTCTTTGGTTTAGTCCACTAAGAAGCCAAAAAAACAACTCCTGTGTCCCTTCCTCACCAGGAGCAGTACCACATCGATGCCTTTAAAAAAATTGCAAGTATTACTTCATCCTATAAACAGTCCAACAAGGACCTCTTACGGTCCGCGAAAATTGGATTATCAAATTTATTATATCACTATGCTTGTAGTAAAGGAACTGGTTGTGAAAGACGGCATAAAGGATTGCAACTAGAATGTCAACCTTCCCCATAGACATTAATATTTCCCGTCACAAGATCAATTTCCTAATAAAAATGAAATAGGCTCATTAAATCATTCATATCTCACGCATATTATAGCACACTCAAAATGAGAATAGACGAGGACAATAGAAATTCTCTTATTTGAATATTAATCATCCAAATTTGTCTTACAAGCAATTACAGTGGTTTGATAATTTTGATAGACTGCAGAAAAGTGAGTGAAATGTAAAAGTTAAGTTTATATTGCAGGACTCCGATTCTCTTTCGGAGGAAGTTAATCTGTTCGATCCCTCTTCAAATAGCACAGTGGTTGGCAAACTTTGTTTCTCTTGTTCAGTTGAGGTGCGTATAGCTTTCACTGTATTTGAGCGTTGATCAACATCGTTTGTGGGCCATGAAATGATCGTGTACTGTCATTTGCAGGATCCACAAGAAACAGAGAAAGATTTTGCACGTCGCATATTATCAATAGTGGTATGGCGTGCATTATTGATTACATATTAGACACCTCGTTCGAGTAATTGTGTAGAGATACCTCGGTTCTGTGTTATTTTTTGGTCAAATACATGGCAGATGAGGGGAGATACCACCCATACGACAAACTCTATTACGTGTTTGTACCAAAAAAAAAAAATCTATTACGTGTAGCATTTTTTCAAGATCTTGCTTTCTGATGGGTATAATGGAATAAAGCAATATGGCTCAAATTTGCTTCTTTTTATTGTGAGCCATGTTACTAACTTACTAGAAGCATTGATCCCATTTACTAATCTGACAGTACTTCTTTTCTAGCAAGTGTCATTGGATCATTTGAGCAAATTAGAAGTGTGGGAATGAGAGAAAGCTTTTACAAAAGACTCCGTAAAATTCAGAACCGATTCTTGATAGTTTTAGCTTACTCATTCTTATGCGGTGCTTTAGGTGAAATCGTCATACCTGGACCTTAGGGTTAAAGGACAAACACATCTGATTAGATATTCTTAGGAATAATATTTCAGATCAACTATCTTTGACTGCTTGCTTTTCATGACGTCTGATACTTGGATATTTCCAGGACTATAACGAAGATGGGTTGCTTTCATTGTCTGAATTTTCTGACTTAATAGATGCATTTGGCAATCAAGCAGCAGTTGATAAGGTTTGGTTATTACACCATTGTATCTGTTTTTACGACTTTTTATTTATTTAAATAAAGGTTTAGGTTGTATCTTCTTTTGTTGTTATGAAACCACATGTTTTGGTTAGATTTTTGTTAAATAGGAAATGCAATGTAACACGGGGAGCTGTTGTAATTTCTAATACCTTATGTACCCAATGCTTGCAGAAAGAGGAGCTTTTCAAGGCTGCAGATAAAGATGGGGATGGTGTTGTAAGCATGGATGAGTTGGCTGAACTCCTTATGCGTCATCAAGAAAAGTATATGTTCAAAATTGATCTTCTGCTGCTGATTTATTATGCATGTTTTTTTTTTCCAAATCTGGGCATGTGGTAGTAGTTTATTTGTTGCTCCCCTTATGTTGTGCTAGAATTTTCATTATATAGGTGTAATCGCTTGGATAAAGGGCCTTGTCATGCTTAATCCCTATATTCTCTGAGAGTTTGAACAAGGGAGAAATATATTGTTATCAAAATTAAGTAATAGAAGTATAGAACCATCCTAAATAGAACACCAATTAGTCCCCTTTTTTGCATGGATTTACCTTTGATTCAAACCCACTGTAAGATAATTGTGGAGATATTAGGGAGTGTTATATGTGACCTTTTTACCTATGTGGGGTTATAGTTGACTTTTAGAATTTTTATTTTTTCGATAAAATGGAACAAGTTAGCCTGTGGTTGTGTAATTGTACAAAAAAAATTGTAGTGTATTATGGGCATGATGTCAAGTTGTGGTTTATGTCTGTTATTTGATGTTTTGTTGTCCTGTAGTGACATAGTTTCACCCACTCTTATCAGTTATTACATCAGTCACGGTGATGTATCTTCTTAGTTATTGTTTTATTGTATAGTTCAGTTTATACTTGGAATCATTTATATGTTTCATATCCTTGTTTCTATCGTGCAGAGAGCCGCTCATAAACACCTGCCCTGTTTGTAGTGAGATTCTTGATGCCTCCAATTGGGTAGGCAGTATGGTTCATATGACCTTGTGTTTCAATGAAGGGACTGGGAACAATGTCATGATTGGGGGTTTCTTAACAGATAAACAAGCTTCATATGGGTAAGAGTTTGTCACATGTGGATTAGCCAATTTATAATTTAGCTTAGTTTTTTATGTATTCTCAGTTCAAATTCTCGTGTACACAGTTCTTTATACCAGGTTTTGTATATTTTGTTTTTGTTTTGATAACAGATGGTTACTTAAACTGAGTGAGTGGGCCCATTATTCTTCTTATGGCATTGGCGTGCGCACAGGTTCAAAGGCAGAGCATATTTTGGTATGAGATGATCTTCTGCTTTATATTCTGTCTCTGTTTCCTATTAGCTCATTGGACAAGCAACAACTGTAGTGTATTAAGTTATACTTCCAGTTCCTTTTAATATGAACTTTTCATATGCCATGGTTTAGTACTTTAGTGTAACATACCTGGTGGCAGCTTAAACCAAATGAACCAGTAGTGGAAGCCATTCTCAAGTTTTGGTTCTTTGATTGGAACTTGCATGAATGTTCTCCTTTTTCTTTCATTCCCTTTTCATCTTGCTGACATTGTTATTGTAGTGGCGTGGCTACTATGGCAATCACTTGATTTCATGCTTCTGTTAACAAGCCAACGTGACTCTTGTTTTAATGTTAAGAGTTTTGAACGTTACACTTCTGCAAGAATATTTCTGTAAAAGTTCCAGTAACTTGAATATTGCATTTAGCCATATACATTAATAGTCAACATCTGAAATTTATAATGTTTGACTTTTAGTGATAAACTAGAATGTTCCTATTCTAGGTGTTTGATCGTGTCACAAAAAGGCTGGTGGAGGAGCTAATAGATGGAAAGATTATTTTGGCTATGAGAACGTTATATCAAACTAAAATGGGGCTGTTCCTTCTCAGCAGAGGTATATGTTTTGTACTTCAGGAGGGGGCTGTTGATAATTGTTCACTTTTTGTCCGTTTCTTTTCTGAAAATGAGGAATTGCAAGGAAAGTTTATGTATCCTCAAAATAAGTCTGTAGAAAGTCGCTTTCTACTCATTTGGAGTGACGTGAATAAACATTTAGTTTCCTCATCTTCCAGTTGCCTTTTCTGTTATTTACCTCTATTATTTCCATACATCCATGTCAGGGATGGGGTCTCTTCTGTGGTGTTGATTTTGAAGTTAGGGAGTTGTGCCTGGCCCTTTAGTTTTCCTGTTCGAGAGTTGTTTATAGTCCGACCCATGAAGTGGCCATCTATTGTCTTTTGTAAATTTTGTTGAAAGTGCTATGTTGTTAGCTTGAAGCCATTATTTTGTTAAGCTTTAACTTTTACCATGTAATGTCTCAAATTTTTCACTTTTAATGGAGTTTAAAGAGTGACTTTTGTAAGCTTTGGAGTCCCTGAACTTTGTCTTCTTTATATATTGTTAAATAACATTTGTGGGGATTGGGAAGGTTACGTTCATCCGACCCTAAGCATTGGGGTAATGTTATTGTTATTGCTAGTGCAGGGGGCAATGAAGTTCTACAGAATTTATCTACGAAGCAGGGGGAGAAAATGAACTCGGTTGAATCTGCAAAAGATATACCAAAGTTTTTGGAATCATTCAAGGTATGCCACTTTATCTTTTTTTTTTTTTTTATTATTATTTGAACCCTGCCCTTTTATCAAGTGGGTAGTCTCAGAAATCTGAGGTAGCTGTAGGTAAGCTGTAATAACTGTCTGGTTTATGCACATAATTTATTGAGTAAAATTTGAAACATTCGATGGTCAACAATTAGAATGGAGAGGTAAGGACAATTGAAAGTTAAATCATCCCATTAAGGGTAGACCATTCCACACTTCTCTCGACCGGATTACCACAGATAAAATCACAGCCTGTTCCCGACTTTCTCCAACGTGCATGGTTTGTAAACTTAAGATAAGCTGTTGTATATTTTAGAGGAGTATAGGAAATAATCATATATGGGATATCATTTCTGAAGTATTGTGAACACTATGATCTTGCTTTGTGGAAGTGCAAGAAATTGTTTCATTCAGATTGAAAAAATCGTAACAGAAAATTAGGACATTGTAATAAAGAATACTGCTATTTTGAGAGAAAAAAGAAGGTATGGTGGCCTGAGTTGGTGAAAGGAGGGCTAGCATTCAGTAATTATTCATATATCATTGTGTGTATGGGTGTCTTTTTGTATATAACCGTCACCCCCCACCCTCTATGTGTCTTTTTGGACATAGGCGCCACCTCTATGGCTCTATGATATCTTCTGTACACAGGCATCACAGCTTGGTGTCCCTTAATTAGTATTATGGAGTACCTTATCAAAAGAAAAAATCAAATATTTAAAAGTTAAAATGTTTATATCTATAAGCATTATGGTAAACCATTTTTATCTCTGCAACTCTACAGGATCAGATCAACTTGTCTGAAGTCAAATACCCATTGGATCATTTTAAGGTATGTAGTTCAAGTAGACGTTGAACTTCAATCTTGTTGCATTATTCAGCAATATCTAACAAGCTTGGATTTAGTTAATACTGGGGATGGGATATATATCTGGGTTCACTTCTGCTAGTTCTCTAATGTTGATGACATTTTCCGCAGTTAACATTCTGCAGCATCTAGTCACACCGGTGCTAGTGTTGCATTTTATCACAATCAGCTGACACATTCTTTTTTTGCAGACTTTTAATGAATTTTTCATTAGGGAATTGAAGCCTGAGACGAGACCGGTTGCATGTAAGGATCGTGATGATGTTGCAGTGTGTGCCGCTGATTGCCGTTTAATGGCTTTCAGCTCTGTTCAAGACAGCACCAGATTCTGGATCAAGGTATAATTTACTCAGGTTAATGTGATGGGGATCACTTCTCTCCTTTTTTTTGTTGGGGGAATCAACCAAGTTAAAAACAAAATGTGTATGCTCTCCTGAGTCTCAGATGCATTCTGAACTGGTGATATCTACATAATTGCACTGCTGACGTACTCCTGTCTTTTCTTCCCCGTGTAATAATGCATGATTATAATCACGGTTTGGGACTTGATCTTGGAATTTGTCAATGCCCTGGCCTGATGAAAATGGAAGTGTTCTGAGCAAGATACAATGACATCTGTTTCCTCCGTGAGGGGATTCCAACCTTTTTGTTTTCAAAAGAACTTGGCCCCATTTGATTTTTTCTTTTTAATTTGTGGGCCCCGATGTTCAAATTTCCTTTTACATTGGAGCCAAAAACTCAATAGTTTTGTACTGTTTTGGAATATGATTGAATAAATTAATAAAATGAAATGACTCGGTTTATTGTTTGAGCTTCTTGTTGATCGTCTTGAAATATCTTCTTCGTGTTTAAGGCTGCGTACACCGCCATATGCGGGAGCATTTCAGGCACTTGGGGTGAATTTATTGTAATACTACTGTTGGACTCCTTTTTCTATCATGTTGCTTGACATCTTTCAGAATTCTAACTTATCTGTACTGCTGAAAGTTCATTACAAGTGAAATTATCTCTTTCTTGCTGCTATAGTTCGTGTTAAGATAGCGTGTTGTACTTCGGTAAACTCTGATTAATATTTAAAAGTATATCTGAATAGCTTACTTAGCATTATCATGCAGGGCCGGAAATTTTCTGTTCAAGGCCTGTTGGGGAAAGACGTTTCTGCTAGTCCTTTCATTGATGGAACATTGGTGATATTCAGATTGGCACCTCAGGTGATTGACACAGTTAACTTGTTTAGGGCATTTAGCTCCCATTTAACTGGTTCACATTGTTGAACACCCATGTTTACCACTTGTAATCTCGGATTATAAATGCAGGATTATCATCGTTTTCATTTTCCAGTCTCTGGAACCATTGAGCAATTTGTTCCTATACCAGGGGCTTTATACACTGTATGCATGGTTTTCGTTTGCCATCTTTTGATCATCTTTCTAGAAATTGGTCAAATGTCTCATTTTGACTTTTATGATTTGTGCCAGGTTAATCCAATAGCTGTAAACAGCTCTTGCAACGTCTTTTCAGAGAACAAACGAGTTGTATCTATAATTTCAACCGCATATTTCGGGAAGGTATGTCATTCTCTGTATGACTGCTCATGTTTCTGCTTTCACTCCCTTTAATTCTGGAACTTTAAGAGAATTTCTGTGTAGTTCACCTGCAAAGGAGATGACCTTTTTATAACTAACAGTAGGATTGATAGGATTTGACTATTGAGCTTACTGCAAACGAAGTTGTTTAACCAACATATTACCTTTTTTCTTTCGCCAATTACATTGGCCGACTCAAATATTTAACTTTCAGTAATTTTTTTATTGTCCAACGAGGATAGCTGAGCCTTAATATCAAAATGATTTATTCTGCCAACATAAATCATCATTTAAACCCTTCAAATTCAACCAAAACCACCTTCATTGTATTTTGCAAGCTCGCTCTTGTAAAGTTTTGTCCGACAACTATGTTTGTGAGAGTTAGCTCTTGTATTGTTAATAAAATGGATTATTGATGTCGCCACAGTCAGGTTACTTATATGCATATAAACGTTGGAGCATTACTTTGCAGGTGGCATTTGTTGCCATTGGAGCAACAATGGTTGGCAGCATTTCATTTACTAGGAAGGAAGGTGAACATGTTCATAAGGGCGATGAGGTTACGACTACTCTTATTGCGCAGTTCTGTTGTTCATATTGTGCTTTCTTCCCCTCTATACTCTTCTTCCATGTGACGCTTCTTTTACTTAATTTTGCAGTTTGGATATTTCTCGTTTGGAGGAAGCACTGTAATCTGCCTCTTTGAGAAGGTATTACCAATTTACCAGTTATCTTCTTCTTTAAAGTAAAAAAATTAACATTTCTTGAGAGCCATGAAACAACCTAGTCAGTGAGTCTTGTATTAGAGACCAAGCCCAAATCATTATGCATTTTCTGCGCTTAATCGAAGGGGTAGTGGGTCAATTCTACTGACTGTCTCAGATTGTTACTTAAAACCCGGTTTTGTTCGACTATTTGTTTGAATAATCATCCAGACTTTTAAACCTTACTAGAAATACGATTTTATCATTTTGTTTTTATTACTTGTCGTTATGAGTTTATATGACAATGAAAGCTTGGAAATAGATTTTCGTGTACTCCACATTTCAATGACGGTATTTCTTTCCAGGGCGTGATTAAGATTGATGATGATCTCTTGGACAATAGTGCTCGATCACTGGAGACCTTGGTCCGTGTCGGAATGACCCTGGGTGTATCTACCATGACTCCATATTAACCTGGGAGACTAAAGCTTTTCCATATTGGCATGCCCGATCTGAGGTTCGGGTCAAATATTGTACAAATGTGAGAACTAACAATGATTTTGTGTAATGGTGATCACTCTTTTGTTTGTGTTTGGAGCAGTTTTCTACTTCTCTTCTCCATTCCAACCCGGTTAAGAAAATCGTGTTGAGCTCAGTTCAATCTCGTGTTGAGTACATTGTTATGTTACTCGGATACTTCACTTAGTTGCCGTATTCCGTATCCGATACGTATTTTGTCGGATACGATAGGACACTTTGATACTTCATTTTAGACCAAAATATTGAAAATTTCGCACAAAATAGCCGTATCAGATACTCCGATACGTATTTTGTCGGATACGAGTAGACGAGTCCGAGTAACATAGGTACATTGTAAGTGTAATTAGCTACGCTTACAAAGCTGGTCTTCATTGCGATGGTTGTAAAGTATGATGAAGGAAAATTGATCATTTTATGATAAAAAAAAATTATCACCGGTTTATTATTTTTAGAAAGTAACCATTTTAATGGCCACCTTTTTTAATTATAAAATGGCTATATTTATCTTGTCGAGTCGTACTTTCGAGTTGCGACCGTCACAGACGTGAATTTATGATATTGTAACTGACAGTTAACACATGCATGCATGTATGCAATGTCTCAAATCTCAATTAGACAGCTCCGTAACCCCTATACTCCTACCCTCAAACCCTAGCCTCCGTTAAAAGACGGTTTTAAGCACGATCAATCAAATTTCCGAAGAACCCTGCTGGTACATCTCCTGATCTCCTTATAGTTTCTCAGTCTTCTTTTGGATTCGGACCTGTCTCAAGGTGATGGATGGGTGGTGCCCCGTTCCAAAACCCGACATAAATTCTCAATTCCCTAAATGACTAGATGCACAATTAAAGGTGTTCTCGGGCTGGGTTCGGGCCGGGTTGGGCTCTTCTGGTCAGGCCTTGACCAGGCCCGTGAGGGAGGCGGTCAGGGCTGGCCCGTGGGAGATGTGGCCCGGGCCGTGTTCTATTTTAGGCGGGCCGTGCTCTTCTCCACCATTTTCTTAGATTCCGGTTTCCGGTTTGGACCGGAAAGACCGGATTTTATGGTTTTTTTTTTCTTGAAAATATATTTTAATCCAGTCCGATCTTGGACCGGAATTTGAAAAAGTGGGCATATTATGTCAAATTACGATCCAACCGATTCGGTCTTGGACCGGAATTTTTCAAGTCCGGTCCCGGCCCGAAATTTTTATAATCCGGTCCAGTCCCAGTCCATAATTTTTGCCGATTTCAGTCCCGGTCCAAACCGGTTCTGGTCCGGTCCGTTCCGGTTTTGGACCGATACCCACCCCTATTTTTGCTAAAATGACGGGCCAAGGGCTGGAAATTTATGACCCGGGCCAATGACGGGTTGGTCAGGCCAACATACCTAAAATAACGGGTCAATGCGGGCTGGGCCAGGTCGCCCGTGTTATTGGCCATCTCTAGATGCACTAGCCTCTCTAGCAAAATATACACCTTAAGTTGCACCTGAGGTTTTTTATCCTTCTCATTGCTAATCTCTACCATAATCCAAAATTACATTTTTTATGTATGTAGTCATAATATTTACATTAATATTATCATTTACATCATCTAATACAAAACATTAAATAACATTATAATTTGTATACATTTTTCGTAAATAAATCTCAAAATCTATAACCACCATGAGTGTAGCCACCCATATGAGCCGGTGTCGATTGCGTGTTTGATAATGAAGTCGGACCTTGCATTCTATCCCTTTGATATTGTTGCCAATACAACTGTTCTTGAACTAATAATCTCTGTTTTTTCTCCAACTCCGACATTTGTACATAAGCCGGTGGAGCTACCCCTAATGATGCTGCAAAGGGGTCCACATTTTCAGTGTTTCCTGATGATGTTGGTGGTGCAGGCAATGCAAGCAAATGTGGGTTCCCAACTGTTCCGAAAGCTACACTGCTCGCGCTTCCAGTCCCTCCAACACGGTTAGCCACTAATGCTGCATTCAATGCGCCTTGCTGGTACATTCCGTCTAGCAGCATTGTATCGAATCCTCCCCCAAGTGAGACTTTCTGGTCTGCTAGATAGCTGCTAGATTCGACTAGTGACGTCTCCCAATCGGATTTGTTGTTGAATACTTCCCATATCGGAGGAGCATTAGTGTTTCTAACTGGTCCGTCAAATAATGCTAATGCTAGTTTATCAGCATGTTCATCTAGTCTCGGTGCATCGTCTCCTAAATTTAAAAAATCCGCTTCCATAGACTGTTCTTCTTTTTTGCTGTTTTCGGGTTGTACTTCTTGCTTAATGTCCTCCTGTTCTTGGAATCCTTCGGGTGGAGGAAGCGCTTTAATCGCGTTAATATCCTCAATGATTTCTTCTTCTTGCTGATAATCTTTCATGTCAGTTTCATTGTCGTCGTGTTCTTGACTACCCATGATGGGCAATCTGCTCTGTGCATTAGCTGCCTTCTCTTTAATGAACTCTTCCATTAAATCAAGCTTTTTCGGTGTTATTCTCTCGACTTCAGGATACTCTGAGGCGCGAGCAATTCCAACTTCCTTACACCATTTGTAGTATGCATCAAGCTCATCAAATTGTTTCAAGATCCGACAGAAAATTTCCAATACATTGACACAGTCCGAAATTTCTAACTCCATGAATTGATCAATGAGGCTGCTAAGTATGTCTGTGATGTCGTAGTATATTTGAAAGCTCTCTTTCACTATTGGGCACATCGCTATTATGACTATTCGACTGTGCTTCGCTAATCCT
The DNA here is from genome assembly GCA_009801015.1 of Silene noctiflora. Classification (NCBI taxonomy): domain Eukaryota; kingdom Viridiplantae; phylum Streptophyta; class Magnoliopsida; order Caryophyllales; family Caryophyllaceae; genus Silene; species Silene noctiflora. The sequence continues at coordinate 61,010 of VHZZ01000530.1, read as the reverse complement.
GATTTCCAAAATACCCAAAAAAACCGCGTCATTAGCACAATGATTAAATGATAATACGACTCTGCTGCGCAAATCCTGAATTATCAGGAGTATCAGTGTATCAGTGTATCAGTAAGTGACCAGATACGAACCTGCAGGTCTGGTAGCTAAGAACCTCTCAAGAAGTTGCTGCAAGGGTTGCATTTTCGGCAACAGTTGTTCGACTAATTGCTCTCGTATAGGCGTAGTCTTGATAGAGGTAGCAGAAGCGGAAGCATACTCTTCAGGCAAATCTTCCTCGTCTTCAAAAGAATGTGAACATGAAGTATGTTTTTTCCGAATTCCTTGCATTTTGAATTCGAGTTTGTCATCCAAATACGAAGCATATGTTCTAACAAATGCCGAATAATCCCATGAATTCGATCTTGAGGTGTCTCGAAAATCGGACATGTTCAAAAGCCGTGTACCGCGTCTTGTAGTAAAGAAGATTTCTTGCTCATAAGCAGGATCTCCTTCTGTTAATAACCTTTGGATTAACATAAGTGTCTTCAGTGCTACTACCTGAAAAAACGGAGGTATTCGTCTGAATAATAAAACTTAGAGCGAAAAATGCATACGAATTATTTTTGTTCAGATTAATTTTGTATTTCCAATCGAGTCAAAGACTCGTTATTCTTCAAGTACAAAATTAATCAACCACTTCTTTTTTGTTGTTGAAGTAGCAGTCATTACATGCACTCGTTGACGATTCAGAAAACTTTCGTTCTAAGGGGGTTCAAATGAAAACATTACGCTTTGCTTATTCTTACGTGAAATGTATAAATTTTAGGGTTTTTTGTCACACACAACTAGGGCTGTGCAACGGTGCGGGCTAGCCCGCCCCAGCCCGCCCCACACGGTTCAACGGGCCCAAAAACAGCGGCCCATTTTTTCCAGCCCAGCCCGTGGTCTTTTTAGTGTCGGGCCTAGGCCCAAATTTTCCAGCCCAGCCCGTTTCCAGCCCGGTTTTTTAGTGCTGCGCTGGCCCGGCCCGTTATTTTCTTCTTTTTTTCTCCCCTTATTTTTTATTTTCTTTACCTAGTGCTGGGCCTGGGCTAGACAAATCAGGCCCGGCCCAGCCCGGCCTCCATTTAGTGTTGGGCCTGGGTTGCACCACCCCAGCCCGGCCCGCCTCCGGCCCAGCCTGGCCCGCACTGGCCCAGCCCAACGCACAGCCCTACAACCTTTAAAAAAAAGAAAATTTCAAACACTACCTTTAAAAAAAAAGTTTGTCAAACACAACATTTAATAAATTTTTTTTGTCAAACACGAGCTTTTTGGCAAGATTTCAGCAACTTCGTGACAACTTGAAATGGGTGACGTTTGAGATAGCAAACGAGGTCGGCTTGAGGTGTTTTTGGACTCGTTGGAAAGGTGGGAGTACAGGTTTTCATGGGGTTGTCAACACAGTGGTCAAAGACGGCCTTATGTGGGGTCGATTGGTGTCCCTGGACTCCAAAACCTCATACATAGATCCGACAATGCATTTTCATTTATACTAACAACACAGAATTAAGACTGCATGCATCCAACCCATTACCTCGCTCTTTGCAGAGACTAATGGACGGACGACATTTGTTAGAATACGAACGTACCCAATTCTTGGTCTTGCTAAGGCGCCTTGATAACGTGTTAACACAGGCACTAATATAGGTACGAGAGTAGCAAGTAAGGCTAACAATCTCTCTAAAATATTTGTCATCAGCAGGATATTCTTCATGTCTAGTTGCCTTAACAATAGCAACATCAAGATCTGCTAAGGAATTACTATTCCCTACTTTTGCAAGTCCTATACTTGTTTGATCTTTCACTGCTCCTATTGCTCTTCTTAATGCCATTTTTTTTACCCTTTTTACCCCTACACCTTTGTGTGTGTTTCGGTTTTATTTATCGAACCTTTTTGGGTAAAATTCTGTAATAGAAAAATAAATAAGGAGTATATGTTAGAAGGAATTCGAATGTCAAAGAATCTACATATTATAAAAGCCAAGTTATTTAGAGAGTTCCTATTGGTTCTTAATTTTCGGGGAAAAAAAAATAAAATCAAAAGGTGGTCCCCACCAAAAAAACATGGGTTTTGTTGATTTAATTTATTTAGAACACCATTTACAATCAATATATACATACTACATACAAAATAATAAATTACAAAAAATTACATTATGAATTATATATTTCTTGATAATATAACACAATAAATACAAGCATATATATACTCTAGATCTATATTAAAGAAAACATAAAATAACAATAATCGGAAAACATTTAAATTTTTTGGTTGATGAAATTAGCGATTGCATTGAAAAATTTAATATGGAATAAATATGTCGAGATTATATGTTGTTATGTACTGCATTGAACATTTAATTATTATGACCCGTGCATTTTCTGCACGGGTTTAAAACTAGTCTATATGCATAACAAGCACAACACCACACAAAATAATATTCTCTCCGTTTTGGTCATTTGTTGTCCTTTTCCATTTTGGGGTGTCTCAGTCAATTGTTGTCCTTTCTATTTTAGGATTGCATTTGATGAGTAATTAGATCTTTTACCCTCAATTTGGTCCACTTGTCATTTTATAATCGGCTCCCTCTTATTTCCTTGGTCTTTGTGCCAAAACCAAAAGACAATAAATGACCGGGACGGAGAGAGTAATACTGATAACTTTAACAAAATAAGAGCAAAAATCTATTCTTAATCATGGGTTTATCTGTTTATGCATTGTTCTACATCAAAATGAAAAGGATAAATCCTTGGCTATATAAATTAAAGAATTAATCTCCTTTGCTATATAAATTTTAGATGATATTTTGAAAAAAATTCGAGTATTTCTTTTAACTTTACTTGTTCGCGCTGTCTTTGTCTCCGTCATTATTTACAAACAAACTAGTATGTAAAAATATTTTCTCAAAAACAAACATTATTTATTATAAGAAATACAATTATTACAAATTTCACATGTTTTAGAATTAACTAATATGAACACAATTACAACACATATTCAATTATTCCCAAAGGATTAAATTAATAAATATAGTACTAAATTTAAAGGGAATAAAGAAAAAACATGGACAAAAAATTGAAAAGTAATCCAATAAAGATAATGAAATTTTTGCATGCAAAGAACATAATTATTAAATCGTAGGGAAAAATGCATTCATAAAAAGTACTTACAAAATTATATGATCCTTCAAAAATAATGTGATTTTTGAATAACAATTTTAATGTTTATTAACAAGTCTCATGTAAATTAATGAACTATTTACAAAATTTCAAAATTGTAAAATAGAAGTTGAAAAATTATTTTCAACCTTTTTTTTTGTCAATTCTTTTGTCTTCCTTCTTGTTTGTTCTATTTTTTTTTTCTCAATAGTGTATGTCTCAACAATCTAATAGACAACCATACATTTTTCCTATATTTTAGGATGAAATTTTGGTATCTCAAAACAATCTAATATCTTTGTAAATTATTTGTGGTGTCAATCAAAGAAATTGATGTTGGCATTTTATTAGATATTATGTTAAAATTCAAAGATAATTTCGATAAACTATCAAAATAAAGAAAAAAGGAACATACATCGGATGTACTATCTTAGACTTTATTTGTTTTTCAGTATATGTGTATTTTTTTTGAGCTTTATACCTTAAACTTTATTTGTTTTTGAGCATATAACTATTTTTTTGGAGCTTATTAAAATTATAAGTTAGATTTTAATTTTTTTCGTCAAAACTCAAATTTAACTAAGCTTATATATAAAATGTTTTTGAGTTTTATTGTAATTTTTTTAGCTTAATGTGTAAGTGAATGAATTCAGAAACTTTATAGAAAAACTGATAATTTTTAAAACAAAACTCATAAACTTTATTATAATGCTCAGAAATTATAAAACTGGTGGTAATACATCAGATGTATAATCTACTATACATCGGATGTATATGAGCATTGTACATCCAATATAAATATAATTGAGCTTATATGCAATTTTTTTTGAGCTTTTAAAAATTTTGATTTATATTTTAATTTTTCAGGTGTTAAAATTAAATCTTATTAAGTTTATATGTATTATTTTTGAGTTTCAATATAATATTTTGAGTTAATTTTTTTTTTATAAAGACACTCAAATTATTTTCAATAAAGCTCGTAAAATATATACATATGTGCTCAAATTCTTTACTATAAAGTTCCAAATCTATGCTAACAGATATATACAACTGGTTATATAGTCCGCTAATTACAAAATCTAAATATTATAAAAGTTGAGTTATTTAAATTGTTTTGATTGGTTGCTTCTTTTCAGTTTTTTTTTTT
>VHZZ01000530.1:27661-55480 GCA_009801015.1 Silene noctiflora | reverse complement strand
CCTACTGACGACATTGTTGTTCCTTACGAAACCCTAGCTCCTCTACCTGAAGGTTGATTACTTCTATTATATGAATTCATTAATGTATATGGAGTACGCCGTATTTACTATTATGATTAATTAGTCTTAATGTGGATTGAATGATCTTGTTCAAATTTGGCATGTTGATTAGTATGTGATTTGTGTGGACGAAATAATTGTAGATGCGAAAACTAAAGAGCTGTTGGATAGATTCAGTTTTTGGATATTTGTTCTTATGATTAGTCTCTTAATTGTAGATTGTATTATCTAGTTTTGCTATTTTGTAAGTATTTGGCGTATGTGAACTCGGAGATTTGCGTTGATGTAGTTGTTGATTGATATGTGATTTTCATTGATGAAATAATTGTAGGTGCGGTGAAAAATAATGAGTTGTTCAGTTGTTGGATAGAGCCTAGAGGATAGATTCATTTTTGTATATTTGTTACTATGATTAGTCTCTTAATTGTGGATTGTATTATCTAATTTTGTTAACTGTGTTCGTATTTGGTGTATGGGATCTCGGAGATTTCTGTGGACATAGTTGTTGATTAATATGTGATTTGTGTTGATGATATGTTTGTAGATGCGGCGAAGACGAAGGAGCTGTTGGATAAGCTTGTGGTGCTCAAGCTCAATGGTGGTTTGGGGACTACCATGGGTTGCACCGGCCCTAAGTATGTCGACTTGATAAGTTTTCATGAATTCTTATGTTAATTAGGGTTTTTGTAACAGGTGCTTCTCTTGCGTAATTCGGTATATTAACATCTGTTACACGAATTGTTGTTGCCGGGTTATTGGGTATTTCATTTTTCAAGTTTGTTTGAATGTTTTGTCGAGCATGATCTGGCGTTTTAGATTCTGCTTAGTGAATTGGATTGATCATTTAGTGTTTCTTCTATTGATGAAATTTTGAGCATTTGTTGTGAAATGACTTGTTATAATTAGGCATCTAAGCACTGGACCATAAGTAGTGATGGCTTAACTCATTAATTGAGTTTTCAGCATTTGGTTCAAAGTTACCATATCAGATCTTATATGTGTCAATTTTTTCCACTAATGTCACAATTAATAGTTGCTTCAAATGACAGAAAAGGCAGTACACATATGTATTTGTAAGCCCATCATTTACGGAGTATGATTCAGTTAAGTGACTGAACATACATGTGTAATTTCAAGCGGAAATATGTAGAACTATTCCTGCACACCTTGCAAAAATCATTTTACACAAGTACTAGTTCGGCAACTTAGTTTTGAGGAAAAGTATGTCCAGTGCTCTGTAGTTTACTTGATTTATTGTCTTATGCCGTAAAAATGACTTGCATATTTCTCCCTGCTCTCAACAGGTCTGTCATTGAAGTCCGTAATGGCTTGACCTTTCTGGACCTAATAGTTCTGCAAATTGAGGTATTGTCTATGGTTTCCTCAATTTTGGAAATCTCGGTCATGTTTGTTTTGCGTGGCTCTAATATTATGATTATTTTTTTCAGAACCTGAATTCCAAGTATGGATGCAAAGTGCCCCTGGTTCTAATGAACTCATTCAATACGCATGATGATACTCTTAAGGTACATATTCAATCAGTTGCTATTTTCGGTTTGCCATCTTGATTTGACTTGCAGAGCATTGTCTCATGCATTAAAGTGTGCTGCTTGCAGATCGTTGAGAAATACACCAATGCTAATATTGACATCCACACATTTAATCAGGTCTGTAATTTTGATTTGACTTACATTTCTTGGATTATCTTCTTTTTTTTTTTTTTTTTTTTTGAGTAAAAAGGGAGCTTTCTTGGATTATTTTTATGTACTCCGTATATGGCAATGTGGCATTAATTTTTTCACCTTATCGACACTTGCATTACAGAGCCAGTATCCTCGTTTGGTGGTTGAAGATTTCTTGCCACTTCCATGTAAAGGTCAAACCGGCAAGGATGGATGGTATGGTAACACCCATATTTTTTTGTTTTTTCTCAATCATGTGAAATATTTATTTCTGTACGGCAACACTCAAGTGACATTTGCTTGATTGTTTTTTCTGCTTAGCATGCCAATTTGTAAAGATTTAGTTTCTGCCAACAATTTCATCTCTCGATCTGCTAGATTTGTATGACATGGCCGAAATACTTAGTAATGTAGAGCAGTTCTGTTCCTTTGCTCTGAATTTTTGTGGGTTACACTGTTTGGCCAAGTCTTTCTGCCTACTGCAATTCCTTGCAATGGTGACCCGGATTTCGTGTTGAATGTCTTTTCATTGCATATCTTAGTGGCAGCTTTTCGTTCTATTTATGATCATATTGTCCATGTAAAGGTACCCGCCTGGCCATGGTGATGTGTTCCCTGCCTTCAAAAACAGCGGGAAACTTGACCATTTCTTGTCACAGGTAACTGTCATCTGATCTAACTTTGTATTTAATGTTTGTATGAGCCTCTTCCTTCTAGAGACTAATAATCATGAAGACACTAAAACATCGTGCTACTTTACTTGGACAGGGCAAGGAGTACATTTTTGTTGCCAACTCTGACAACCTGGGGGCAATAGTTGATTTGAGTATCCTGCCTTTGGCTTTGTGTTGTTACTTTGAGACTTCCAGTAAATTTGCGTATCTATGTAAAGACTTGAGTTAGGGACTCGGGATCGTAACATGTCTTGTAGATTTGTACTTTTATTGCTTAGACTTTCAGTTTCTCCTTAAATGTACTTCATAGAGATTTTACACCACTTGATCCAGAACAAGAACGAATACTGCATGGAGGTATGCCGTTTTATATTATGATTGGTTAATATTCTTACCTTTGCCCACTCTCTATGTGCTCATCATAAATCGAATTTTGCTACCCCGATTGCAGGTTACACCAAAAACTTTAGCTGATGTCAAAGGTGGTACTCTGATTTCATATGAAGGAAAAGTCCAGGTCTGCTTTGTGCCTATTTAATTTTTTCTGGAACAGTCACCTTTTAGCTAAAGGTTACCGTACCCCAATTTGCTTACGGACTATATAATATAACCTTGGTTTTTGATATTATTTGTTTTGAAGTTTATAGCATTAGAATGAATAACGTGCGATGATGACTAAGGAAATGTATCCTTCGTTCTTTGCAGCTTTTGGAAATTGCACAAGTTCCAGATGAACATGTGAGTGGTTTTTACTAAAGCAACCTCTTTTTTTATTTACATCCTCTTTGTTTATAAATGTCACTTGGACTTTTGTGTCTCAGATGTCAGAATACTACTTATGATACTCTTTCTGTTTCCATCAGGTCGGAGAATTCAAATCCATCGAAAAGTTCAAAATTTTTAACACCAACAACCTGTACGTTATATTCTTGTACAAGTCTTGGTGAATTTAATAGAGAAAGTAAGACCTGCTCATGTGCCTGAAATGATTTTCAGGTGGGTGAACTTGAATGCGATCAAAAGGCTTGTGGAAAGTGATGCATTGAAGATGGAGATCATTCCAAACCCTAAGGTATTATACTACATTAAAAATCGTGGCTTTCGTCACATTGTCACGGTTGCGGCGTTGGCTGCTCGCAGTCTAACCTCGCTAAATATGGTTATTATCGCCTCAATGTGGTAAAATGTGGTGGCGGTGATTTGCAAAACCTTTAAAAAATGGCCTGATTCCGCTGTTGTGGCCTTGAAGTAATACGTGCTTGTAATTTATGATTTTGTAGGAAGTTGATGGTGTTAAGGTTCTTCAACTTGAAACAGCTGCTGGTGCTGCAATTAAGGTTAGAAATTGGATAATTTGCTCTATTTTCCTGTGTGTTAGATCGATGACTTCACTATGATGATTTTGTGTTTCTCTGGACTAGTTCTTTGATAATGCCATTGGCATCAATGTCCCACGATCACGATTTCTTCCAGTGAAGGCAACGTCAGACTTGCTCCTTGTCCAGGTATTTTCAGTTACAGTGAAGCCCTTTTCATGTTGCATGCTAATCTATAGTATGATTTAATATCTCATCATCCTGAATGTTACTACAGTCTGATTTATACACCGTGGTCGATGGCTTTGTGATAAGAAACCCATCAAGAGCCAATCCTGCCAACCCAACCATTGAATTGGGCCCAGAATTCAAAAAGGTTATTGTCACAACTTGGTTACGTAAATTGCACGCTACGGTGTATTTCTTTTGTATGATTATTGTCTTTATTGTAATTGGTTCTTATCATGAGCAGGTCAGCAACTTCTTGAGTCGTTTCAAGTCTATTCCCAGTATCATTGAGTTAGATATGTTGAAGGTTTCTGGAGATGTATGGTTTGGTGCTGGAGTAACTCTCAAGGTACATTTAATTAATAATTTGTTTTGCCCTTTCGGCTTTCGCCTTGACTTTTTATAGTACTTTTACCATGCGCTTACTAGACTTGACATCTCAGATTGTGGGTTGAAGAGACTTGCATTTCATTTTCCATGAATATGCTTTTGAATTCTGATTCTTACTTAACAGCCACTACTTGTCAAAGTTGCTACTTCCACCTCAAATTTGTCAGATTATTGGTTGACGAGAGTCGAGACTTGCATTTCATTTTCCATGTATATGCTTCTGATTCTTAACAGCCACTATTTGACTTTTGCGGTCAACTTTTGTCATTAGTCCCTCTAGAAATATATAGTCAAATTTGTCAAAAAGGCAAACTACTATATATTCTGACAAAATTGCGGTCAAAGATAACCACCAAGACAATCTAAATGGAGATGGGAGAGTAATTAATAATAATGGTCAATTTTTTGTCTACGACGGCTGAGAAAGTGGCTGATGTCTCCTCTTTCAGTCAATGGTCCAAGCTCCAACCGTGATTTGTAATTGCACTATCATTACTCAGTACATATACTTCCTCCGTTCATTAGATTTCATACGTTTGTTTAATATATGTAAGGTGTATTTTAATGAAACGTATGGAATCTAAATGAACGGAGGAAGTATTATTTTACTTTAAAACTGTATTTTTGTGTCACGTTGAGGCGCTGAACAAATAGGTTTAAGAGTGATAATGTATATCAACTGACACAGGACTTAACCGATATGTAAATGATTCTTTGCTTATTGTGCTAGGGTTTTCTGATAAATAAGAAATATGGCTGATTAGGCCGTCTGTGATTATACGATGAATACTTGGGAAATTTGATCAATACAGTCGGATTGATGATAGACTAATATGGCTACCATCATAAACACGAGATGCTAAATCACTGACATTTAACAGGCCACTGCGTCATAATAACTGCTTTTATGGTTAGCGACCATTTTTAATTCCATGGCTTCAAGTGCAATACTTTACTTTAATTGTCTGTATTTACATTATGATCGCTTAGTTTGTAGTCGTGCGTTGAGGCCTCTTAGTTGGTTTACATTCTAACTGCTTCTATATATCCTGATAACAGGGCAAAGTAACAATCAATGCCAAATCAGGAGACAAGTTGGAAATTCCCGATGGTGCTGTTATTGCAGACAAGGTTTGGCGCTTACGCATATAATGATTCGATGTCTCAGTTTATGTGATTGAGTACTTGAGTGATTACTAAATTGAATTTATTTGCCTTAATACAGGAAATCAATGGAGCTGCAGATCTTTAAATTGTTCAAGACCAAAGACTATGAAGTGTCGTCAGTCGTCACTGAAATTCCCTTATCTTCGAGGTGTTACTGTTTACATGGTTTAGATACATACGAGGAAACTCCTCTCTAATATTGAATTTTGAGTTATATTACGGTTGTGCAAGTTCAATGACAATTAGGACCAGATCATAACCGGTTTTTGTTAATGAACCAGAGTTCAGTTTGATACAAATTTGTCTTTTCTTAATCTGGCTCGTCACTGCTGTCATCGATGCTAGTCTCTTGGCTCATGTCAATTGGCTTGCATGTAAATTACCTAATGGAGTGCGAGTGTTTTCCATTAGCCGTGGTGGATCGTGCTTCTGGAGCTTGTTGGGTCTAGTTAGTCCCCCATATGCGATTTGCTATGTCCCGTGATGGGGCTGTGGTGAATGAATTAGGTCGTGGGAATCAAGCTGCAGATCTTTTTTATGTACCGATTACACCAGTACGACACTACGACACTACTACGTCTATGACGACCGTGATGTAAGATGTAGAATTGCCGATCCCCCTGCAAAGGATGTTGTGATAGGTTAGGGCCTGTTACATAAATGCAACTATAAATTGTTGTAGTATCGTTGGGTTGGGTTAATCTCGCTTCTTTTCACCAAAAAAAGTAAATGCACCTAAGAACACGTTTTAAGATATTAGCACGGAAGAGTAAAACATGTCAATCTCTGGCCTATGCGGAGGAATTAAAGAAGATGAAACTCATGCTTTTGTTAGATAGAATTACGTTGGGTTATCGTTGTATTTGTACTCGTAAATTTCATTAATAAAATGTTGAATTCTTCTATTTTCGAGAAAAAAACATAAGAAGAGTGTTCGCTTGGTATTTTTCTCTGACCGGGAGAATATATTGAGTAGTTTTAGAATAATGTTTCATTATCTTGTCAGGCCGCTTTAATAATCACGTTTTAAAGTAAAATCTCTATTTTATTTAGAGATCAATTTTTTCTCACTTCTCGCACATTTCCCGTTTTCTTTGCTTTTCGACCGTTCTAATTCTTCAATTAACTCCTAAATTCTCATATCTCAACATTTTCACAATAGATGCGTCGAGCTTTTGATGATTGAGAATTATAAAAAAAACAAAAACACGGGTATAAAAGAGCCAAATACGTTCTACAATTTCTCTCTACATAATTTTTCTTTCTAGTAGGTCTCGTGAGAGACCGCCTCTCACTAATTTAGTGAGGGACATAATAGGGAAACAAAAAATTCACTGGGTCCCTCACCCCATTATGTGAGAGGTCTCTCAATAACGCTATTGAGAGACCGTCTCTCTGAAGTTTTTGTGTTTTCCAAATAAGTTATAAGCAAGTACAATAAGGAAAGAAATCAATAATTTGATGCATAAAATCAAATATTAATGGACAAATATCTCCTAATATTGGAAAATTATTACAAGATCACACATAAATATCATAATAAATCGTATAAAATTAACTCCTAAATCCCCAGATCTCAGAATTAGCTATATCGACGTCATACCTTGTTTGACTCATGACAAACGCGGCCAAATCACATGTTACTCATTTTGCTTTATTGTTGTGACTGTTTACTCACTTTTGTGAAATGAATCCGTTTTAAACAAATACCTATTTTATATCTTTTTTTTAGAAATCGAGTAAACGAGTTCACGCGAATTTAGATATTCCGAAAACTTAGCAAACGAGCTCTTATATGATTTACCAACTCGTTATTCAAAACAATTACAGAATCACTCGCAAAAATCTTCTACTTAACGAATGAATAAATTTATCATTTTAATACAAACTGAGGTGCTACCGTCGACAACATTAAATAATCCCCTAACCAGTTACCATGAATACTCTCCCAAAAAGATAACAAACGGTTAAGAAACTTACCTCATTCCCATATACCTGACTAAACCGACAAATATTATAAAACGTATACTCATATAAACCCGAAAGTAAAACACAAAAACCCTACCCAAACCACAAATCCTTTTTATAAACCATCGTAAGTTAAAACAGCACTCACAGTCACAACCGATTTAAATACGACACAAATAAAACGACGACATATTCGTGATACTCTGTATATCTTAACCTAGGTAGCACCGGACACTGATACGGACACGACACGGACACGTGACACGACATCTCATAAAATTTAGGACACGGGACACGTTATTTAAATTTAATAAAATATATATTTATAGTTAAAATTAATGTATCATTTTATTTTTGTAAATGTATTTGATATTAAATTTAAATAATTAAAGCTAAAATTTGACTTTGACTATAATTTATTCTCATTTCCCCAGTGAAACCTGACTTCTAATCAATCTTTTTCAGTCTTTCGACATCTCATTCCTCATTTATTGATATCCGACACATTTAGGCGTGTCTAGCGTGTGTCCGATGAGTGTCGTGTCCGACACGGAACAGCTGATTAGGAGGAATGTTCGTGCTACCTAGATCTTAACTGAAGACGGTTTTAAACAAGACCGACCGGGAACAAAGAGAGTACATAAGTACTAGTGGGTCCCCAAGTCCAGCTAGAGTTGAACTCCTCCTTGTCTTTCTCGTTCTCTCTCTTGTTCATTCATCCCTCTTTCATTATTTTGTTTTGCCAACGTTTTTTCGCTTTTCTGCTACTTCTATAATTTTCTAACCCTAAAAATTACAAATTTTCAATCAATTTGATCCACAATTTCTTCATTACAACTTAATAATTACTACTTAAAATTACTTTAATTCTATTTTTTTTTTGTTTTTTTTTTGCTTGATTTTGTGAAAGTACTATAATTTTAGTATTTTTAGTTAAGTTGATCGAATTCAACCTCGTGGAAATCGTCAGAAGAAGCAAAACGTCGTCGTTTGATCGAGGTTTTTGTTGCTTGAAGTTTGATTAGTTTGTTTTTTTTTGTTTTTTTGTTTTTTTTACTGTTGTACTTGATGCTGTGCTTGAAACCCTAGTTCTTAGTTTTGATTGATTTCTTTTGTTTGCTGAATTTGTGTATACGCTTGTTTGGTTGATTGATTGATTGATTGATTGATTTTGTGGAGGAAATGTTAGCAGAGTAAAGTTTGTTGGTTTGATTTGAGTTTGTTGATTGATATTGAATTGACTAGTTTTGGTTGCTAGATTCCATCTTTGACTTGATTTCAACGTAAAATCTCGCTTGAGACCGTTTTAAGTTAAAGACGGCTTCTTTCGTTGCTATGTTGTTTACTCCCTCCCTCCGTCCCAATTATTTGTTTGTATAAATGGAAAACAAATGACCGATGCAAAGGGAGTATTTAATGCTAACGATAATGAATATGGTGTAAGCTTAAGACGGTTGTAAACGAGACTAACTCTGATTTCATAGATGTTCAGCAAAACATGCAAAACTTTGCGGAACTTGGTAAGGTTGGAATTTCTTAAGAGGCTGTTTACGTAGTTTTTCTAATCAAGACTAACTGCGATTTTAAGATGTTCAGCAAAATACGCGAAATCTAGCAGTACTCTTAGCGTCAGAATTTCTCTAGACCGTGTCTACCTAGTTCTAATCTAGACTAACTGCGATTTTAAAGATGTTCAGCAAAGCACGGGGAAATGAGCAATACTTATAGTGTTGCAGTTTCTCAAGACTGTCTACGTAGTTGTTTTAGTGTAGACTAACTATGATTTTAAAGATGTTCAGCAAAATACGTGGAACTTTGCAATACTTTTAGGGTTGAAGTTTCTCAAGACCGTGTTTACGTAGTTGTTCTAATCAAGACTAACTGCGATGTCCCAAGATGTTCAGCAAATTATGTGAAACTAGGCAATACTTTTAGGGTTGAGATTTATCACGACAGTGTCTGCGTAGATGTTCTAATAAAGTGATTTTAAGTCTTAGGTTTGGACTTTTCTTTTCCCAACCCATGTCCAATGTGGGAAACTCGGAATTGTTGCTAATGAATGTTAGATTCGTGTCGAAATCTGATTCCTTGTCCCATCTCTATACCTTTTTAGGTCCTTTTTTCCGACTATATGCAACATAGGTGGTTTGTTATTTCTCCTATATCCTCTCCTTTGTAGAAGTAACTTCTGTTTTTAGATTGACACTGTATTTATCGGAAAAGGAAAAATCCCAAATAAGCGGTTCACAAGATAAAAGTTTGGAGAAGTTTACTAAATTGTCCATGCAAGTGATCCGGTTCCTAAGGTTTGGTGTGTTTAATGGGTAGGTTTCTAGTTTACTGAGTGTAAGCGGTCTACTTACTAGTAAGAAAAAAGGTATTTCTGAATCAGTCCAATATGGGAAAGTGGAAGTATTTTCGAGTAAGAGAGAGTCCTAATATTAATAGATCGTACTAGTGCCATTTTTCTACTAGATTGTGGTTACGTGACACTATAGGATAAAGTGATAAACTCAATTTGCAAATCATGTATGGTACTAATATTTTGCTACCCCTCAGATCTACACCAGAGTACCTGTGGCCTATGAATATGCAACGAAAATTTTAAAATGTGGGTGGTTTTGGTATGGATTAAAGAGAGTATTTTGTGTTTATACATTTTTTCTTCTTCTGAGTTTATGCCTATTTAGTTGTTTGATATTCTTTTTTTAACGAGGTCCTTTCAAGCTTAGTGTGTGTTCATTTATTCTAAATTAATTAGCCTGTGCTGCATTCTATAATGGTGCCGGTGTTTGATGGAGTCTTCTTTCTTTTTGCAGACAATTTTGAGCTGGTGTTTTCTGTCTTCTGGTGTTGAAAAGCACTTGAAGAAACAATTTACGAGTATCTCATTTTGGATGTTTGTTTGGAATTTAGGGGAATGGGTATGAAATTATGACACCCATTCCCGATCGACATCTGCTTTAAGTAACTCGTATATTGGTTAAAATATTTCGCTCGTGATAAATAAAGGGACTTTGAGTTTTATCACTGTTTTACTGGTGGAAGTAAACTATTTGGGCCAGAGTTATTTTGTTTAAAGTAAATTCATATTGTTACCTGTTTCATGGTCTCACAAGTTACTGAACTGTGGGGAAATGCTTGGTTCCTTTCTGTCCTCTACATGTGCCAGTGAAGAGGATTTAAACGTAGTTCTGTAAGGACCGATGGAGGTACCGGATAAAAAATATCCTGTCGATGCAAAGTACTACAAGCTGTATGAGGAAGTTGGTGATGGTGTCAGTGCTAGTGTGTATAGGGCTCTTTGTATTCCGTTCAATGAGGTAGTTGCTATTAAGGTCCTTGATCTGGAGAGGTGCAATAATGACCTGGTATGTGCTGCTTTTGATTCTACATTTCTTCTGATATGATTTCTAAGAAACCTTCTAAATCTGCTCATAGTCTCCTAGTACGGGACAATATCTATCTCCCTATAAATCTAATTTTTCGCATATATTCTTAACTCTCGAGCTGTCATTCACTTGTTTCACCTTATAAAGAAGGAAGATTCTAACTTAATCATTATCAGTTTTCTACTGAATACGCTTTTATCAACATTTGCAGGATGGAATTCGCCGCGAGGTTCATACGATGAGTTTGATTGATCATCCAAATGTTCTACGGGCTCTTTGTTCCTTCACTTCTGAACACAACCTTTGGGTCGTGATGCCGTATATGGCGGGAGGATCTTGTCTTCACATAATGAAGTATTCTTATCCAGAAGGATTTGAAGAGCCCATTATTGCTACAGTACTACGTGAAACACTCAAAGCTCTTGTTTATCTTCATGCTCATGGTCATATCCACCGAGATGTGAAGGTTATGTTCCTTGATATCAACGTTTTGTTTATTCAGCTCTTTTGTAAGAATAGTACATTTTCCTTGTTTCATTAGGGTCTCGGAATTTGACATATATACTTGAGGATCATTGACTACTTAAATTCTCTTGGAATTTGAAATTAGTCGTTTTCAGTATCAGTTAGTTACACGATATTTATGTACAACGTACTATTTTACTGAATAAGCTCCTTAATAACATCATAAATTCAATTTGTGTACGGAAAGAAACGGTATGTTTGAAGTAATATGTGTTGTATCTTTTTCATTTTAATCCCTCCAATCCTATATTTTCTTCCCCTTTGTTTTGAGGTAATAAATTAAGAAAGATAGAAAATTTACCCATTTGCCCTCCTATTACCCCACTTAGTCTCTCACAAACGCCACCAGCCAACCACCACCATCCGACAGCCACCCTGCACAACCCTCACCGTCGCCTCCCTGCGCCGCCAGCCGTTCTTGACCGGCCATCATACGGTCTCTGCCCTTCCCAGATCCGCCACCACCCCTTTCATCCCCTTCCATAGCCACCCTGCACAAACCTCACCGTCGCCTCCCTGCGCCACCATCCGTTCTTGATCAGATGGTCTCCGGCTCTCTGCCCTTCCCAGATCTGCCATCACCCCTTTCATCCCCTTCCATAGCGCTCCCTGCCTTCACCCACCCGACGGCGAAGGAATCTGGTTCACCGCACCAAGCCCCCCTCCTGCGCAGTCGACTGCTGGGTGTAGTGGTGGTTGATGGTGGGGCGGTAACAATGGCACCGGCGAGGAAGGGGATGAGTGGTGTAGTTGATGGATGTAGTGGTGTTTGTGAGTGGCGGATGTGTTTTGTAGGAGAGGCTGGGTTGAGATTGGGATGGGGCTATATCTGTCCATTTAGAGAGAATTTATGTCCAAATAAGGAAATAGGGAAGAACATAGTGAATAGGAAGGAGTATTATTTATTAACCACTCCATTCCTAATTGCTTCTCCAACAAGTTTCACTTAGTTTGAAAATAAGATATATTGACTTTTTTTTTCTTGTGATGATTCTTGACGTGTAATTTACATGTTTTCTGCCATTCTGGTACTAAAATGTGATCCTGGTTGCACGGTCACAATCGCTGAATCTCGACGTCAGTATATCCTGGATGTAACGTAAAGTTTCCGTCATTATTTGAAATCGCTTGCTTTTTCTTTTTTTTTTCTTTTTTATATATATATTCTCAAATACATCCCATTTGTGCTAGAAAAAAGTGTTCCCGACTATGTCCCTATGCAGCCAAATTATCGGCTTTTTTTATGGGGCATGCTATAACATGAAATAACATGATGTCGTTATCTACCATGTCTATAATTGCTAGTTCTCTGAAATGCAGTGTATTGCTAACCTTGCTTGCAGGCTGGAAATATTTTAGTTGACACCAATGGCTCGGTGAAGGTGGCAGATTTTGGGGTCTCAGCTTGTATTTTTGATACTGGTGACAGGCAGCGGTCTAGAAATACTTTTGTTGGCACTCCATGCTGGTACTTATGTTTGATTTCTTAAGAATCATACTATCGCTGATCTTGCGTTCATTATCATTTCAGAGGCTTTCTGTAATACAATGTTGGGGCCCAAATGACTTTTAGTGGTAAATTGTGCAGGATGGCCCCTGAAGTTATGCAACAATTGCATGGATATGATTTCAAGTATGTGGACCAGCTTCTAACCTTTATACTGTTTTTTTTTGTCGGTTGAGGTGTTTCTGTCTTGACATATGTATTTAGCTTTGTGAATTATGGATATAGGCCTCTACATGTTGGCATGCTAATTTAATTCTTATTTTACATATGTACCATTAACCATGATATTAGATCTCGTTGAAACTTGATTTCGTCGTTGCCCCATTATTGCGGCCGATAGCATCGCAAAATGCAGTCACAATCTTTATAACCATTGTAACTTTGCAATGGGCTGGCAAGACCCATATATAATATACTTGTGAATAGGTGTAAGCTTCACTGCTAAAAAATACCCAGTGCTGATCACACTAAGAGACGCAAACGCGCATATTCATGTCCATGCTTTGTCATTTTAATAAATATGCAGCTTTTCTGATTTTGTTATTTTTAATATATAATGGATAAACAGAGCAGATATATGGTCGTTTGGTATAACAGCACTAGAGCTTGCTCATGGTCATGCTCCATTTTCCAAGTATCCTCCAATGAAGGTATTCTGATTCATTAATTAGTATAAGAGACGATGAAACTAATTGTCATCATTGTTTAATAATTACTATCTTGAATCTCTGTAGGTTCTCTTAATGACTTTACAGAATGCTCCACCAGGTCTTGATTATGAGAGAGACAAGCGATTCTCTAAGGTGGTAGCTCTTTTTTCATATTCCTTCATGCTTCCCCCTTTATTTCGTTTTTTGTTTAAATCGCAATGCTTACTAGACACATTACAAGTTATTTCAGTTGTTGCTAAAGAGAAGTTACACTCAATGTTACTTTTGTTTTTCTACAGTCTTTTAGAGAGATGCTTAGTGCATGCTTGGTGAAGGACCCAAAGAAACGGCCCTCTTCCGAGAAGCTATTAAAGTATCCTTTTTTCAAGCAAGCAAAGTCACCTGATTATTTATCTCGTACTATTCTTGATGGCCTGCCTCCACTTGCCGATCGTTACTCGATGCTTAAGGTTTTCCAGCACTGCTAATGCTATCTGCCTTTTGAAATGAACATTCCCATTTGGTTTAGTTTTGTATTGAGCGCCACTCTGTTATTCTTCTCTTTAATGAGACCCTATCTTTCTTATCAGAAAAAGGAGATTCTTTTAATGCTACCTGCCAGTTTTAACTGTCTTAAATTTATATTAAGGGACTCTTAATGATAATTTATTATTCGTTCGTTGGATAATTGGTTTCTTTCATTAATGTAATTCTACTTGTGATTGATTTAGGCAAAAGAAGCAGATCTTCTACTACAGAACAAGGCGATGTATGGGGACCAGGAGCAACTGTCCCAGGTATTAGATACTATCACACTGCTCTAAAGAAATGATTTTGTACCTAGTATCATTTAGGTTCCCAATAATTTTTTTACAATTTCAATTTTTTTTGTACACACATTACTGAGAGGGGTATGTTAGGCAGGTTTAAGTGTTGAAATGTGTTTGCTGGTTTTAAGAGTCCGGTGTTTATATGTATCAGGTCGTTGGATTGAAAGCTTGCCTAACTATGTGAAAATATTCCACTACTTTTTTTAGCTTTTAATTTCATTACTTATAGATAGATGCATGTTAAACGCTTGATTTCCCTGCAGCAAGAATACATTCGAGGTATCAGTGCCTGGAATTTCAACTTGAATGATTTGAAGAGCCAGGCAGCCCTTGTAAGTACTTGTTCTCCTTGATCCCTTCTCTTTGTATGCCTTTATGTTTACCTTCTTTTCTATTGCATGCAAGTGAAATTGCCTGAGTGAATGGTGTCATCTTTCTCTTCTGCAGATTCAAGATGATGATAGCGTTTCAGCTGCAGAAATCAATAATTTGGATGTCAAACTAAAACCATCTCCGGAGGAGACTAATAATTCAAACACTTCAGAGAGTCATGAGGTTCCATTTCAGTTTTTCGTATATACTATCTTAGTCTTATCTTGATGTTTCATTCTCTTAAGTGTCTGCACACTTTCTATTGCAGGACGAGTTTGAGGATCTTGATAGTTTGGAGGGTTCCCTGGCTTCGCTTCCTATTCAACCCTTGCAGGCCCTCAAGTAAGTAATCCTTATGCATATTCTTTTTTGGCCGACTAATTCCATTGATTATTCCAAGCATGTTTACATTCTTAGTTATTGGTGACAAACGTAGTTGAATTAACATTAATTAGTAGGATTTCTTGAATTTGTTCTTTTACTTGCCTGTATTCCATATTTCCATGTTGGTGGTGATAGGAGATTAGGAACGTACCTTTAGAGTTGAGACGGAGTGGCCTTCATGTTCTACATAATCTAAAATGGGAAAAAATAACAAGTTATTACCTTTTCCAGCTTCGATGCCATACTAGTGACTTAGATCATCGCATTCATTTCAGCCTTCAGTTACTATTTGCAATCAAAAATAGTAATGTATAATATCAGCTTATGGAGGGAGTAATAAAGGCTAATGATGAACTACACTTTTTTTCTCATTTTATTAGTTTTTCTTCCACAGAGGATATTTTGATGTTGGCGAAGATAGTGTGAAGAGTACAAGCTATAAAAGCGTCTCACATACAGAAGCAGAAATACAACAAGCTGATAACCAACACAGTGGAAGGATCGATGGTGACAATTTGGCGCGTAGCAGTTCTTTGCCGCAGTTTTCTATGTCTGGACAGAAGAAGGTTCTTAGTGGTCCACTGTTTTATGATAATATTGGCTCTTCAAGAAGACATGTTGGCGATGTGGATAGGAATTACAGTGGTCCGATTTCGTATCGTCAAAGAAGAGATACAGGTAATCATACTCGGGTGTCTAATTGAACCTCAATGAAGCTAAGCATGGGATGGTATTTTGGTCACCAGAAAAGGGATTTTGGTCAATTTATATTTGGATCAACCTAATGATGAAAGGCCAAAATACAGATGTCTTCTTCATAGTCCAATCCCGATCAAGCCAATTATTCAATTTTTTTTACTTTATTTATAATTAACCATTCAACGTCT
Organism: Silene noctiflora; assembly: GCA_009801015.1. Taxonomy (NCBI): domain Eukaryota; kingdom Viridiplantae; phylum Streptophyta; class Magnoliopsida; order Caryophyllales; family Caryophyllaceae; genus Silene; species Silene noctiflora. The sequence continues at coordinate 39,448 of VHZZ01000530.1, read as the reverse complement.
TTTAGAACCTCCAATGTTTCTAATAACATATGATGAATATGGTGAGTCATCAATTAGAGAAATAGTTGTTATAAGTAGAAGCTTTTTTGAAAAGCTCTAGGATTAGTTTATTGATATTATAATAGTTTTTCGCTTGTTCTTTTTTGTTTTACACAACTCCGTCATGAGACTGATTATTTATGCAGTCGAAGATTCTTCAGAGGGAGCTGTTGTTCAGCGAAGAGGTCGTTTCCAAGTCACTTCAGCTGAGTTGAGCTCTAAGGTGTACTTTTTGTTTTCTACATATTGTTTCTTCGTATATATAAACTTTTCCTGTGTTTATGACAGTAATAACAGGGTCGTTGTCTTAAAAGTTGAATAATCTGTTCAATAAGTTTATCCAACTGCGGACAGCCTTCTTTTAGTGATAATGAGCACATAAGAGCAAATTAAGGGTTCAAAACTGCGTCTTTTACGTTAAGGAATTACCGTTGTTTCCCATCATACGGCACGTGAAAATGTATAGCCGCTACTTCACTGACTTTATTGTGACGTAATCTATACCTCCTATTCAAGAGAGATTTGATAAATTGGCGTGTTTTGGAGATAGTTTTTGTTTATTGAGTTATTTGTTTGATAGGAGCTTAGTAGTTAAATCTTTTTAAGCCAATTGCCTCAAATTCTCGGCAGGGTTCCGCTAGCCTCATTTCTGGAAGCACAGCTGGACTTACTACTCCCTACCTATCCTCTAGTGCAATCCTTCCGTCCTTGCACCGTATTTTGCAGCAAAACAATATGCAACAGGTGTGCCAATTCTTCCAAAAAAGGGGTTGTCAGTAGTTATGTTTTTGTTTGCTTCTAAAGTTCTAATACTTCTGTGTTTTGTTCCTGGTAGGATGGGATAAAGCAATTGATAAGGCAGGTGGAGCAAGGTATGACATAGCTTGCTCTCACGATGGGAGACCATGTCTTTTGCACTGTATCCTAGTGATCCTGACCTTATTTGCTGCAATGTAGGTAACCTCAATGAGTCAGCTGATGCATTTACCAATGGCATTTCACAGGTATGTGCCGATGAGTTTCAACTATAATTTTGTCCATGGTATTTGATATGGTTCAATCTGTAAAAGTTAGATGGAAGGATTTGGAAATGGAGATGCGAGCTCGTACTCCTTGTTTACATGGAAACTTTAGAGGAAAAGGGAAATTAGTGAGAGTGAGAGAATAAATAGTTGGAGGGAGATGGAGCGGAGGAAAATGGATCCATCTCTCTCCCTCCCTTTCGCTCCCTCCATCCTCTACCCTGCACTTTTATATCCAAACAAAAGATTAGTAGATAGCTGTCCAATGGGTCTTTTATGCGTCGATGACTACGGTTGAATTCAAGTTCCTTTATCTATATTAAAGTTCCAAGTTAAACTGATGAAGATGCTAGTTCATATTGCTAAAAAGGTTTTTTTTTTTTGAATTCTTGTTTTTAGGCTTTGCCAGTTTCGGCTAGGGAGAGTGAACTTTGTGCACAGGTCATGGAATTGCAGCAAAGGTAAGAAAGATGCCCTGTATTAGATTAGCAGCTAATACACTCTTCTCCTGCTGGAGTCTGGGTTTGTAGTCCAAAGTTCTTATAGTAATCTATTCATGGCAGAATTGAGAGCCTGTTAGAAGAGCTGCAAAGACAAAAGTTTAAAAATGCTCAGGTATGTGGACTTCTGAATTATCTGACAACTCAATCAGTCAGAGGAAGTAGATGGAGGATCTAAAAAATTTACTTTAACTCTTTAGATGGGATCCACAACATAGTATAGAATCTCAGTCGTGGTCGTGGTATCACTTGTCATTGCATAATCTTGACTTATACAGCCAATATCGGCTCAAAATCTGATCGTTGTAAACTTCAAAACCTTGATAACACGGTCGCGGATCGGTGTCACGAACTCACGACGATTTTTTAAAACCATGATCTGCAAGCATAATTCTCATCTTGGGTCATTCAAAAACAACCTTTTTTGTGTTAGTCTTACACAAGGGTAAGGCTGCCTATATCAAACCCCCCCTTAAGCCCGCAATTTGCGGGAGCCATTGACGCACTAGGGTTATATTGTTTTTTTGGTTTAAGGGCTGACCACTTTCGATATAAAAACCTTTGTGAGTTTATAGCTTTTGTTGTAACTTGTTATTGCATGGGTAACTGTATTTTCTGCACAAAAGCATAAAAGGTTCGTTCAATATGAATTCTGCTTACTCCCTCCATCCCAATTTTATTGTCCCCTTTTTCCCTCATCAACCCAAAATACTTGTAGTATAAAGCAAAAGCATAAAATAATCGTCCTCTTTCTAAATTTAGCAAGAAAAAAGTTTGAACATCCAATATTGCCCCTAGATTAACTATCTGCTCCCCACCACATTATTAGTCTCAACTCTCTATAATTGTAATGGTAGTGTATGTAGTTCACCCATTTTCCTTGAATCCTCCCATAATAGTAAGGACGGTAAATATGAGATGGAGTATTAGTAATAATTGGATGACGGGCAAGTCACTCTGAAACTGATGCTTCAAAGTGCCTGATGTGCTCGTGCTTTTAGCACACATTAAAACTTTACTTACTAGCGTAATCCATCTCAGACTTTAGGAATTAAAACTGACGGATCCAAATGGATACGTAGTTGACTAAAATAGTCTGCCTGAAATAGGTGAAAAGATTCATTTCAAAAATTTCATATACTTTGTGAAAAACTATTTTGTCCACCTGGTAGCTTTCGATGAAATGTTCCATAATGATTACTACTACTGATTTGCTCGAACTATGTCTCCATCTCTATGGTTTTTGTACACTTCCAACGGTCTTCGCAATTTTGCAGCTGGAAAGGCGGGTAAATGCTTTCACTAGAAGTGATCAACAGACCGAGCGATGATCAATTACTAACAGTGATGATGGATGCAATCCTTATTCAATTTGTTATTGCACCCTTGTAAAGATGTCAGTGATGAAGATAGTTGCATCACATCGGACTAGTTTTTCTCATCGAAGAGATCGCCACTTCTTGGCAATCAAACTTGCAGGCTGCGACTCAATATGGCTGATCCTATTTTTGATGTATAATATATTTATATGTATCAATGCATTGGAAATTTTGGAATAAATTATACAAAATTAATAAAAGTATTTTTATTTTTACTTTTGTTTTGTAAGAGTAGATCATTTATGCATTTTTTGACATCAAAACTTTGGGTTGATGTTCTCTTGTTACGATTGTCATCTGAAACCCCGTGATGACACTTCAAGTCGTCCTATGCTCGAGTTCTTATGAGTTCGTAACAGTTGTGTAGGTCATATGCTTTGAACTCTCGAACCGTCTACAAAGTTTCTTTCTTTCTCTTGTCGATGGTCATCGACTCGATAAGTCTATTTGGTCCTAAGGGAATGTCCTATTTTTCGGAACTTGCATATAAGTGAATTTTTGGTTGAACATTTATTTGTTAAAATTAAAATAAAATGAAGCAATTTTTTTTTTTTTTTTTTAATTCATTTATGTATTCTAATCTTAAATTAGCTTTAGAGTGCACCAATATGAAATTGGACAATTTTATAGTACTATTTTTTTTTTTTTTTTTTTTTTTTTTTTTTTGTGTAAAGAGATTCTTAAGATCAAATACGCTCTTGACCGGATTTAAATCGAACTTAATTATAAGTATCATCTCTTTTAACTTTATCAACTAAATTAGCTAACATCTGCATAAAACCCTACTTTATGAATTTTATAAATATAAGTACTTTAAACTCGATGACATCCCAGAAAACCTGAATTTCGCACAGTCAACTGACCGAAACCAAATCCGATGATCAATCTGGTAAAACAACTTGGTCCAACATAACCCATCCATTCATTAAAAACCAAACCGTAACCGTAACCACGACCTCACCTGAACCTAATCCGACTATACATTAATCCGACATAATCTATCCGAAATTCGAACTATAATATTTTAATTTAATTTAATATTAGAGGGATCCCAAAAAATGAAAGAAAGGAAACTCCCTCACCTCAACGATCATCATCCAAAAAATTCAAACCAAAAGCAAAAAAGGAGAGAGAAACAAAAACAAAAAGAGACGCCATTGTTGCGAGGAGAAAAAGCTTCAAGGTAGGGTAGTGGTGGAGTGATACTGTAGATAACAAAACACCATGGATAGGGAGAAAGAGAGAGAAATTGAGCTAGAAAGTGCTATGTATACTAACTGTTTGTTACTTGGTTTGGATCCGTCAATTATCGGTATTCAACCCGGTTCTAATTCAACTCCTCGGGTCGGACTTTTCCGACATTCTAACCCGAAACTCGGCGAACAACTTCTTTACTTCCTCCTTTCTTCTCTCCGTGGTCCTCTTCAATCTTCAAAGGTTTGAATTTTGTTGATTTGTTTTATTGTTTTTTGATGTTTTTTTTTTGGTAATGTGGTATGAGATTGTTGATTGTTGAATTGAATTGTGTTGATCTGGTAGGATTTCGACAAGGTTTGGCCGATTTTTGACTCGGCTCAGTCTCGTGATTTTCGCAAGGTAATTGTGTTAATTGATTTGATTGTTTTAGTTTTTGTTTTTGTTTTCGTGTCGGAAAATTTGGAATTTAGGTAATTTGGATTTGGTTGGAGTGATAATGTTGAGAATGTAGGCTGGGGCGGATCTTGAAATGAAAAGTAGGGGGGGAATACTTACACTCAACCACCGAGACCCGGGGGGAAATGAATTTATTCACTGAAATGTAGGTCTCCCTCTCGACATAACTAAGGTCCTTCACTGAATGTAGGTGGTGCAAGGGATAATTGGTGAGCTGGAGTCGCAAGGTGCGCTACCAAGGAGTAATTCAAGGGTTTCTTCTCTTGCTACTTGCTGTGGACCTAGGTTTGTTGTTGCCATTAGTAGTTTTTTTTTTTTTTTTTAATGTTTTTGAGTGAATGCTGATTTCGTTTATAAGATCTGTGTTTTGCCGGGGATGGTAATGTGTGAAATTGCGGAGACCTTTGATTAGATGAATTGAGGGAGGGGTATACTATGAGGGAATGTAATGAGTAGATTTATTGTGTTTCTAGAACTTCCCGGACCGAATACTTCTGGGTTTCATCTAGGGGAATAGCTTACTCCGTCGTAAGATCAAAGTTGTCTCGAGGCATATTGTGTTGAGGTCAAGGAGCTTTGCCACGCGGGTAGTAAGGGGAAATTGGAGACTCTTTTCTGCCAGATTCTTCTCTTTTAAGGGATAGTAATAAACCACTAAACTTAGGGAGTTTTACCTTGCGTGTTTGAAAGGAAGATGGGAGATTGTATTTCTCATCCTCTTTTTTGGAATACAGTAGTAAACCGCTAGACAGAAGTGATCTTGCTGCTCAGCTCCATGATTCACTTGATAGCGCAAAACTTGGGAATGTAGAGAGGCATAGTGGTCAACTTGAGCCTAGAACAATAGGGTTGGGCCTGGTTCATCTACTAGAAATCTCGAGAGACCATCTTTCACTTAGATCTTGGACAGGGAATCATTTTTGGAATATTATCTGCATCGATCAACTACAACTATTCTTAAGAGATCCTTTACATTAGACATAGGGTCTCTAGCTCTCAGCTATGAGGCTTGAAAATTGGGGGAACCCACCAGCCCCCCCAAAAAATAAAGGTAATTGAGACTGATACGAGCTTCATAGAGATTGAACTCATTGAGGAAAATATAGCGTTTATGACAGTGTTGAGGGAAATAATCGAGGTGGATGATGGAGTTTGACTTCTAATTTTTTCTCTTTTTTTTGGCTTATTTTCCAAACTTTTTTTCACTTTAATCTCTTTTATGATCATTCCCACTTTTCATATTTGTCAGAAAGTTGATCTGGTGTATATTTGGTGTCATCTTCGTATTGCTACCTTGCCCATCAAAACCTACTGCGCTTAGCAGTGGATCATCTATTTCAAAAATATAAGAGGACTAATTCTTTTGCGATATTGCAGATTTGTTGAATTATTATGGCAACTTTCTCTTCATGCTTTGCGTGAAGTGCACCGGCGGACATTTCCTGCTGATATCGCTTCCAACCCATTGCCTGGTTCCTTGACTGATGTGGCATTTTCACACGCAGCTGCATTACTTCCTGTTACAAAGGTATGAATGTCTACGTCTTCTAAAGCAGAAAAACTTCACTTTTGTGCCTAGAATGTTAAGAGTTATTGAGTGGCAGCTATGACGCCTCTTCTTAACAGTCCAGGATAGCTCTTGAACGGAGGCGATTTCTAACGAATGCGGAAACTGCTGTACAAACCCAAACAATGTGGTCAAGTCTTGCACATGAAATGACTGCAGAATATCGCGGACTTTGTGCAGAAGAGGTACGCACTCAAGCTTAAAGCCTTTATCATATGATGGCTATCTATCTATTATAGCACTTTGTTTCATCTCATTAGGATATTATTCTCAATTTATTACCCTTCAATTGTCTGGTTTAGGCATATTTGCAACAGGAGCTTGAAAAGCTTCAGGACATGAGAAATAAAGCCAAAATGGAAGCCGAAATGTGGGATGAAAGATCAGCAGGGTCGAGTCAAAGTTCTCATTTGGCTTCGAAGGCTACCCGACTGTGGGAGTCTCTATTATCTCGTAAAAGTAAGTTGAACATCAGACATGAAGGCAATCCTTTAATGATGTTTTTTTTTTTTTTTTTTTTTTTTTTTTTTTTTTTTTTTTTTTTGTTTGTTTTTTGTTTTTTGTTGAACATCAGACATGAAGGCAATCCTGTAAGACTACCTTGGCTTTTGTATTATGTTTCACTCCCCTTTTGTTTTTCCCTTTTCTATATTTTCGCATTTTGAGGTGTGCGACCAGTCGACCACCCATGGACGGTTCTAAAGGATGATTCATGTCAGCCGACCCCAAACCATGTTGGGATTAAGGCTCTATTGTTGTTGTTGTTGTTGTTCGCTGCTGTTGCTGTTGCTGTTGTTGTTGTCGTTATTGTCGGCGGCGGCGAAGATAATATTGAAGTCATACGTTTTATAGACTTATCTAAACTAGACTAAAACTTCAACTAATCCTAAATTAGAGAACTGAAAGCAATTTGACTCTCCTGAATTAAAGTGATCAGGGAGTCCTCAAAAATAGGGGTTCCAATGGGTCCTAGGTGTTAAAAATTGGTTTAATTGTCAATGGCCGCGTCTTGATCATCCTTGACGCATCACTCTGAGCATCTGGCAAGCAGACGTGTTAGTGTTCCATGTGCTTACGACATCTATGTTCCTTTCCTAATGCAATTGAGATGCTCGGAGAATCTTATTTCAGTGTATTGCTGATATTAGAGTTTTAGTGACTTAAAATGATTTAGTGTCTTTTGAAGGTGTTAATTTTCCTTTTGTGTGAATGAATTCTTTTGTTTTGTACTCTTTCACTTCCTGCCATAAAATGAGTCTGGTAGCAGAAAAGCTAAATATATTTCTTTTCTACTGTGGTTAGGCCAGCATGAAGTCCTTGCTTCAGGGCCTATAGAGGATTTAATTGCCCATCGAGAGCACAGGTAAACACATATATTTTGCATTATTTTTGCCATGGCAGTGGATCCGCCGCTACCTGGCGACCCCACATTACATCCTGTTGTACTTATAAACGTTTGAAGGTTTCCACGGCCACATTTTGAGGTGGTTTTGGCCTGTGCTAACCTAGATTAGATCAGGCCTTGATCAAGTTTGAAACCCTGTCTATTCCTCATCCATTTTTTGTTCATTTGAAGCATCACACTTTTACCATTGCTCCTTTAGGTATCGCATTTCTGGTTCTGCTTTGCTTGCTGGTATGGATCAAAGCTCTCAGTTTCTGTTAGGTCAGCCTGGAGATCAAACTGAAGTTCATTTGGAGGAGAAAGAGCAAAACGATGGGCTAAGTGCATATATGGCTAGTGAAAGGCCAAGGAGCAGTGTAGATTCTTCCCAATCACAATTAAGCGAGGAGACATTCAGTCGTGTGGATGACAGAAGTGGAAGAAGTCATCCAACTGTTGATGTTGCTGAGATCCTTAGACGCTGGACACATGCCTTGCAACGAATTCACAAGCAATCACTTCAATTGGTATGCTTATTTAGTAGGGCTTTGGTAGTGCTCTTGCTACATTTAAGAAGTAACTTTAAGTTGTGGTAAAAACTCGAATTATTCTGTTTGCATATTGTGCAGGCAAAAGCCAATGACGGAGAGGGTCCAGATATATTGAGAAGTACACAAGAAGGTACGGGCAATGGTCATGCTGAATCTTTAGCTGCAACTCTTGCTGAACATCGGCAGCACTTAGCCAGCATACAGGTAATATATAGCTTTATATTTGCATGAACCTGTACTTTAAGTAGATAAATCCTTTTTTTTTCTTTTGAGCCTTGTGATCAATAATTTCAACCATGCTTGTTTTGCAAATTCCCTTCACATGTGCTGCTGGTAGCCTGGCATACAAAATTCCTAGTTCAATAAGCCTCTTTAAAGCTGGCTGTTTTCATATATGAAAAGGAAAAGGTGTAGGCAACTAAGATAGCTACAGCGTCCACCAACAGCACTAAGCTTTAGGCAGTACGGAAGCTTTTGGGATCCAGATGTCATACGTTTTAGGATGGGAACTTAGACTGCACATATTGTATGGTTTTGTAAGAACTAATTTTTTTTATCAAAGAAAGATCTTTAGGTGCTTCCACAGAATCGAATCATCAGATAGAGATCAAAACTCGATTGGGAATGTTCCAACTATCCTTCTTATGACGAGCTGGGCACATCAAAAAAAATTGTTGCATGGGGGGTTTTGTTTCGTCAACTTTAGTTCCGTTTCTTTTGATAATATTGTCAAGAAGAATAGAAATACTCCTTTTGGTTTAACAGTGAAGAACTTTTAAAATTGAGATTATAGACAGAGAGGGGAAATGACAAGATTGAAAATTGTATAAAATGGAGGGGAACACTAAGCCATTTGGTCACTGCCTCATTTCATAGTGCAACCTTCCCACTTGGTAATCATGTGCTAAACGTGATGATTCTGTACAGGTCCTGATAAATCAGCTGAAGGAAGTTTCACCTGCTATACAAAAATCAATAACAGACCTCACTGATGAAACAAACACTATTTCTTCTGGTCTTCCTCAGATCAGCAAACGTTCTGGTCGGCCTGCTTTACCTATGCAACCGCAAAGCAGTGTGAAGGTACTGGTATTGGTTTAGTTTTGTTTGACTTAAAGAAAAAGAATCCAGGATGCTGATATTTGTTTTTCACATTTATTCTTCAAGGGTGGTAGCAAAGACGAGGTTAGTGAAGTAACTTCGAAGATGAGCAATGTTCAGCTTGAAAAATCGGCTGCCAGCCCAGCGTTAAAGCTTCCTCATTTATTTAGCTTGACTCCAAATTCCGCTGGGAAAGGAGGAAATACCAACAAAAGTTATGCTTCTCCAGCTAACCATGCTGAAAAGTTGACAGAAAGAAAGTATGCTGATAGCGGTTTGATGAACAATGCAACGGATAACCCACCACAAGGTTTGTAATTTGGAATGCAAAAATTATCTACTATTACTGCATTTGTTGACCACTCAATTTTGCTAAGCATACAGTATTCCTCCAATCTTGTCTGCAGTTGCGGATGCAGAGACTTTGTATGTCCAGAATTTAAAGCGATCTGTCCGAGAAACAGCTTTGTCTATACAATCATGTAATTATGAATCTTCACGAGATAGCCACTCTGAAGATGGTTCCGAGCATTTCTTTGTTCCAGTTTCAGCTACAGGATTTAATTCTTTGGATTCAGAACAAAGAGGAACTTCGATTAGGAGCAAACGGTTGTTCACATCTGAAGGGGATTCGTCCTATGGCAGTTCTATTTCTGGCAGTCGTGTAAGCAAGCAGCTTGATGACATACCAGATGTCTTCAACGAATTTGATACGTTTAGTGAGTATGACCCAATCAATGGGTTCCTGTCCACTTCTGCTTCAAATTATGCAGCTTCCGAATCGCAAACATCTTTCTACGATCTTGACGAGGCTCCTGACCAGGTCTTCTCACCCCCTTTATTGATGGATTCATCATTGCTAACGGATGCTTATGAAGATCTCCTTGGTATGTTTTCTTTGCTGAAAGAATTTAGATTTTGTTTTTCTGCTTGTTATGGTTGACATATTCCCGTAGTGGTTGCTAGTATTTTTTTGTGGTTGCGAAGTGCTGTACACCAGCTGATCCTACTTCTATGAGCTTCAGCACACCTTGTAAATGTAATGTAAGATCAACGCACATGTTCTGAATGTCGAAGTAAATTTGTTGGTCCTATAATTAACACTGATATTTGTTACTAGCGAGGCTTAATATGTCTGAAGGTTTGAGTTCCTTATTATTTGGAATTTTTGATACACATTAAGGACATTTGCCTGGGTAAATAGTCTTGGCGACGTTATCTATTTGTTTTTCTTCTTATCTTTAACCCTTTGTTTGGACTTTGGATACATCGAGGAAAAGAGAGGGGAGGAGAGTGGAGGGGGAATGTACAAATGCTGGTTTCCTCCAAATATTTCCTATGTTGGAAGGCTTGTAATTTGGCTTGTAGGAGGGATCCCCCATCGTTCCATCCCAGGTTGCTTGACAACTAGGGGTTGAAGATAAAGTGAACTGCAGGGAATATATATATTCGTTTTAGAAGCTGTTTGGTATGTTGCGCTGCCAATCTGCCATTTCCTTTGCTATGACCTCAGATGTTACGTATTTCGCTAGTATGCTATTTCTGTAATGTGTGTATTTAGAAAAGTGCTAACATATTGAGATTCTGTAATGCAGCGCCACTCTCAGAAACAGATGCTGCTTTGATGGAGCATTGAGCAAGAACCGTGTGTATTTCTATATGTTGAGTGTTCCTTCTGCAAGCTGTTATTCCCTTGCTTTTATGTGTGAACGACGCTTGGTTGAAGTGTACCTATTATCTTTCACCAGCCGGAGTACAACAGCCGCATTTGAATCTGTACAGTGATACAAAAATATGAACTTCAATTGAATACCTGACCTGAAGTAGTAAACCTCTTGAAGTGTGAATGAGTGATTTAGAGGACAAATCATATACTCCCTCTGTCCACCACTTCTTCCTTTTCGGCGTTCACCATAGTTAAACTTCCTACCTGAAATCTTCCTTCTTTCGTGTGCCCGAGGAGATGTGCGCGTTATATTTGGCAATTGAAGCAGGATTGATAGAAGATTTGCTGGAGAGAAAGTGAGCTTTTAAGTCAAGTTTTTACTATGAGTGAGTAGCCCCTGATGCGGAGGGAAGCTTCAGTCGTACCTTTTGTGGAATGTGAACGAAAAGCCATTCGAGTCCGAAAATTGTAACCGTTACAGCGTGGTGCTCTGGTTGCTGACTATTGTATTTGTACGTTGTATTCCATTTTGTACCACAATTAATTTGTTTCTTCTATTTTACTTGGGATACTGTAAATGTCACTTGTGTGGGTACTGGGCATCTATTATCATGGGGTTACACGTTTTTTTTTCTTTTGAAAATCGCACCACTGGTTTTGGATCGGGTCATGTTTCAGGTTATCTTAATATGCCTGGTGCAGTTTTGTTTGGAACTAATTTCTACTCGAATCGAGTTCTTGTTAAGTCAAGCTTGATTGCTTGTTATAATACTCTCTCCATTCCATTCAATTGTCGGCAAACAAATGAATGAAATGAATGGGTATCTCTATCAGTATCTTAAGCAAAAGTATGAAATACTTGCTGTGTTTATTTATTTATACTTTTTTTTTGGTCGAAAGAAGAGGGAATTACCCATAAACAGAA
>VHZZ01000529.1:187794-213872 GCA_009801015.1 Silene noctiflora | reverse complement strand
AGTCCCTGCCTCTTAAGCTTCAATTTCCATGTAGCCGCTCCCCCAGCCGGTGGCCAGGCAGCCGGTGGGCCGGCTGGGAAGACAGAGGGCTGAGACACACGCGCTAGCAGGGGAAAAAGAGGAGTGGGAGCCGGTTGGTCGGCCGCCGGTGGCTAGGCCGGCCGCCGGTGGCTAGGCCGGCCGGGAGACTTTATGGAAAGTGAGGGGAAGATGAGGTGGTGCCCCAGCCGGTGGGCCGGCTAGGAGAACAAACACCTTCTTTTGTGCTTTGTTTTGTGCTTGTTGCGACGGTGTTTGAGTGACTGCTTGGTGGGTGTTGCTGCTGCCCTTGTGCTCGCCGGCGGCAGGGGAAGGTTGGGGGATGATGGGAGATTATTGTGGTGGTCGTGGGTGGCTGACGTGGTGGCTGGAGGTGGTAGAAAAGGTGGCTGAAAATAGGTGGAAGAAGAAGGGTATGCTTGTGTATGTTGATGGACGGGGGTGTTTGTTGGGGATGTGAAGGCTTCTGGTGGGGGACGTGGTGGCCATGGTTGGCTGGTATGGGAAGTTGGAAGTGGGGGGTGGCCAAGGGTGGTGATGGGTGGTTGATATGATGGCCGTAAGCGTCAGCAAATGCTCAGCAAAGACCGTCGCAAAAAGGGCAAAACCAAGCTTTTTCATACTTAGTTTATTTCCTCCTCTTTTCATCATTTCCTTCCAAAATCCCGACTCGCAACTCGTCTCATTTTCCGTCACACCTACATGATATATTAATTAAATAATGGAAATATAATTATAATATAAAATCCGACTAATTATTAAATATAATTAATACGACTAATTATTATAAATTAGTAATTAAATGAGCTTTTTAATCAATTAAGCACGCAAAATCGAGTCGGAATAAGTTATAAACGCGGAGCTAAATGCGACTAAAATACTACTTATCAAGTAAGTCTTTTCAGGTTTTTTACAAATTGGATACAAATCGGGTCATTTGATTTGGACCAACTTTATGATAATATCTATTTCGAAGCTTATATTGTGTACATCTCAAGGCTTGTATAGTTATCTTTTAGCTAGATTGTAATTACTAACTCCATGGTTATACATAGGGCGGTAAATAAGCAGATAAGTCTTCGAGATTGGCTCGGTCAAAGCCCGACTCTAAGACCATCCCCAAGCAGAAGGTCACGCTAACTGGGTCACCAACGTTTTAGCCCTTAATCTCACCTTATTTATCTTGACCCACTTTCACCCTCCCAAGCAGAAGGTCACGACCTGGGTCACCAACCCAATCATTTTTCACTTTCCAATCATTTTCCACATTCTTTACCCCACAAAAAACTCTCATACTTTTTCAATTATTAATTACTAACAAATGAGAGGATGACATGTGTCGGGTCACCAACCTCAACTCAAGGTCACCAAGTCTCAACTCAAGGTCACAAATTGGCCCTGAGTTATTCAAGGTCACCAAAATCGTCTTCTTAATCCTAGTTTAATGAGTCATTAGCACGACCCAACAAGGTCACGACCCAGTTGGTGACCTTGCTTGGGGATGGTCTAAATCAATCAAACTAAGTTCGCCTGAGCCCGAATACACTAAGGCTCAACTCATTATGAGCTTTTTTTTTTATTATTATTTTTAACATAATTTTATCAATATTGTTTACTTAAATTATATCATTTTAATGATAAATTAAATCAAATATTTTATTTTTATTTTTTTAATGGCAAAGTCGCCTGCGGCTAGGGCTGAGAATCGGTCCAAGACCGGACCGAACAGGACCAAATCGGACCGGATCAAAGACCGAAAATAAAAAGTTAGTGGACCGAAGACTGGACCTAAAACTTTCGGTCTTGGACCGGACCGAACCCGAAATATTCGGTTTGGTCTGGTCTTGGACCGAAATGGACTTAAAATTAGTTTTTTCACTGTTTCGTATACGATAATTACATTTTAGTTACGCTAAATAAAATGCATTTAAATAATTAAATGACGTTTTAATGAAAATCATTGACAATACTCATTTATTATGTCTTTGGAAGATAAAATGTTAATTTTATTCATAATATTTTAATGATTAATCTTTAAAATATGAAATTTGGTCCATTCGATCCGGACCTAAATTAACCGGTCTTGGACCGGACCAGACCGAAGACCGAAACTTGGAAAAATGAGGACCGAGGATCGGAGCAAAATAATTCGGTTCGGGTTTGGTCCAGACCAAATGGCTCGGTCCGGTCCATTTTTCCGGCCCGGACCTAAATTTGCTCATTCCTACCTGCGGCCGCTACCTTTAGTGTGCACTGAGTAAACCCCTGGATATACGTGATGGCCTGAAAACCATGTATATTAGGTAAGCTCCCGAGAGTGACTGACTCAAAGTCAAAAAGTCGCAGCCTCAACCCAACAAGATTGCTCTTTGGTAGGCTTAAACCCGAGTCTCTTGGAAATTTTAACCACTAGACTCCGCCCTTCGGAAAATATTAGTTTGGAATTTGGATTAGAATTAGTATTAGTTTAGAGAGGAAAATAACATAATAAGTGTTATTTTAAGTTACTGAAGGAAGAAAAATATTAGTTTGAATTGGAATTTTAACTCAAAAATTACGTTAAAATTATGATAATGCTAAAAAATGGAACTCAAACAAAGTTGGAGGATGAGTTCGGGCAGGTTAAAAAAAACATATAAGCTGATCCCAAGCCTTAAATTCAAGAACTCGAATTCGGGATTGGACTTAATTTTATACTGTATGACTTATGAGCTATGCTCTATCATTTGTTAGCTCAAGCTGGGCTCCGTTACCCGTGGTTAAACGATTAGCCTATAATCCTATAACCGTGTGCTTTTCATACCACTATTTTTATTAGGTAAGGAAACCTTCTTATGACTTATGAGTTACTCTTATGACTTATGGCAAAGTAATAATCACTATACTAAGGGCTTATTTGGTTCACATAAGGGAATTAAAGTTCCCGGGAACTTCAAGTTCACATGAATTTTCAATTCACGTGAATTTCCAAAAAGTGTTTGGTTTGCAGGTGAGAAGTTAATTCATGTGGGAACTTCCAATGACCAAGGGGGGCTTGGTGAATGACTTCCCACATAATGGAGAAAGTAGATTCATGTGGGAAGTTCTACTTCCCATGATTTTGGCAACAAAACAACATCATGCTTTTACACTTACTAGGAAGTTTAAGATCCCATGATTTTAAAGGGCAACCAAACAAGCCCTAATAGTTCAAAAAAATTCGTCAGCATTAAAATCGCTATTGCGATCCCTTTACCAAAAAATAATCGATCCATGTGAACTCAAACAATTTACGAAGCTACATCAATCCTATGAATATAACACAAAACATGCTCCATATAATAAGCCATCACAAATAAACATTTACAATAATGTAAGTGATAATTATTGAGATCCGATCAATGAAACACCAACCGATCGAACACATAATTCAGCTTGTCTTATTGAAGACGGATACTCTATTTGTCATAAACTGAAGACGGATAGAACCTCTCTCACTATATTAAAAGTGAGAAGGCAAGTGGTGTTCTCTATTTAATTCTCACTTGATTTGTCACTTGCATATTATAAAAGAGGCACTACCCGTATTCAGCTTATGACGGAGAATGTCCGAATTTGTGCAGATAATTTATATTGCGGTGGAGTCCATTGTGTGGACCAAATATGCATGCCAAATTTGTTGGGAATAGAGGTCAATTTAAAAATGCAACAAGCCTAATCCAATGCATCATATATTTTGGCTTTATCCTTCATGCGTCCCTTTTTTAAATCATTATGTTTGCTGTTTATGTTATACCATCATTATCTCAAATGCTTCTTATTATTTAATTTGATGGTGATTTGTGGAGTAATATGAGTTTAAAATATATAATCACTAATTTCTTTATTGAAATATTTCTAAGAAATGTTTGTATAGTGTGTTATCTTTGATTAACTAATAAAACCATTATTGTTTCATAATATAATTCGTTAAATCGAATTGATTATTGTATATGGTGAAAAAATGTTGATTTAAGATCGATACAATTTTTACTAAAAGAATCTACATGGACAATACATGGAGAAAAAGGATTATACATCCGACGTATTACTTCAGATTCCATATATATTTGAGTTTTTGCGTATTTTTTTTAGCTTTATAAAGTTTATAAGTTATATGTTAGTTTTTTATCGTCAAAACTCAAATTTTTCTGCGCTTATATGTAATGTATTTTAGTTATTTTGTAAATTTTTTTTAGCTTTTTGTTTAAAAGAATGAACTCAAAAACTTTATAACAAAACTCATAGTTTTTAAAATAAAACTCAAAAACTTAATCTTAATGCTCAAAAATTATATCATCTGATGTATAGGCCACTTACTGCAGTACATGTGAGCTATAATAAATATTTTTACTCATAGATATTATCGTTTATGAATTTAATAATCTGATTAAGTGGTTTAAATAAAATAACTTTTTTTTTTATGACAAATGAACTCCCAGCTATTATCTTTGGTGTGTATTAGGTAAATTTTCGAGTATATGTGATAACTTGTAAATCACGTATTTCAAGTCAACCATGCAAGGGTAACTGACTCAAAATCTAAAAAACATATCTTAAATTAGAAAAAAACTCTACGAGATTAATCTTTAAAAGACGTAAACCTAAAACTTAAATTTCACGTAAATTTTAACCACTATAGAAGATTTTTTTTAAACATATTCGATGATGAATCTTAAAACAAAAGACAAGGGGTTCAAAATGGCAACCTTTGTCTCATGTTTGACTCTAGAGATTACATATCTATACTTATATTATATGAATTTAATCATCTACAAAGCGTCTTGCTTGTCACAAGCACTATTCGTCACAAGCTGGAAATGGATAATATCCCTCTCACAATAAGGCAAGTGAGAGAGCAAATAAGGGGAAATGGAGCAACCCATAGTTGATGTCACTTGCATATTACGAGAGGGACATTATCCGTCTTCAACTTATAACGGATAGTGCCGCGAGAATTTGTGATTCATCTATACGGGGAAGCTCGGGTTTACTTTATCTTTTATAGCATGGCCCACATTTTGGTATGTTTTTTTAGGTCAAAAGAGAGCAACACAACGACTTTTCTTTTCTTTTCTTTTCCTTGTAGATTAGATTGCATTTGTAGCACAACTAGGTTAATGGACCATTCAACCAATATAGTGCATTCTATATGAAATTCTGAATCATTCAACAATTTGTCTTACATTTATAGCTTCATCAACTTTGGACAACTTCAACTTGGATGGTTGAATCTTCAAGTGCTTGTGCACTAGACACAAAGTGGGGACTCAACAAATACAAATATTTGTAGACCAGATATCACCAAAGTAAAGTTATAAAAGGTCGTGCTTAATGATCCTGATTATATTTTTAACAATCTAGCATAACTTATAGTGTCACTATTATATCTTGCAATCATATTATATTTTATGTTCATATAACTAAGAGTAAATAAATTTTAGAAGACTTGATACATAAAATATCAATACTACGCGAAATAATTTTATTGCTTTGATGCTCCATTTTTTTTACTAATATAATAGCTATTCAATAGCACTTTGGTTAGAATCTAAATGATTTACCCCACGATACTTTGTACTGTTATAAGAAAATGAACTAAATCAATATCTAGAAAAGTATTTAACCATGACATATTTATTACAGATGGCTAAAAGAAAGTGAAAACATAAATGGTATATATTGATCGAGAAAATTTATAATTTAAATACAGAATTGACAGAAAACGTTTGCTTACATCTTAGAAATGATGAAATAGGGTAGACATATTCAAGAGATAGTCAAATTTTCTTACCTCACCAAAGAAAATAAACCGAAAATGATTGTCTACCAACTAACATAATTAATACATTTAATGCTTATTCATCATCTAGTAATATATTATTGATTGAAGAATTCCATCTATTTCCACCATAAATTCATATTGATAAATAAATGCTTCCCACATTTACAACATGGTAACTTCCACCATACATTATCATTATCATCTATGTATAATATTACTACTATTAATAAATAAATACAAACTTTAAAATTGTATATATCATTTACTTTAATAAAGAGTTACAAGTGTTTTCTTTTTGTCAAAGAAACAACAATAATAGAAAATTGTAAAAAAAAGAGTTAAATCTAAAATAAATTATTTCTTACATTATTATACTCCTCCTAAATTATGAGGAATTGAACAATTTTGTGTTTGACATTTTCTTGAAATTACTCTATTAAGGTCATGAACTTAATTTCGATTCTTATACTTCCTCCTATTTATCATTTTCTTCCTTATTTTCTTAAGCGGATTATTTAGGTTTTCTTCCCTATTTTCTTTCTTGGGTTGATTTGTGTGGTACAAATTCAATAACATGTGGATTAGTGTATTTTGTGTGGTTCAAATTCATTTCTTATTTCTTGTATAAAAAGGAGAAAGGAAGAAAATGGTGAATAGGAAGGGAGTATAAGATATAATTTCAGTTCAGTTTATATCATTTCAGTTTAGTTTAGTTCACCTAATTTCCGTCAACTAGTCACCCCTTTTACATTTCATAATTTCTATCTACGGTTCTACACAGACGTAAATGAGACAATTCTAAAGAATCGGATTAAATTTGATACCAAAGAGACCATCCCAAGTCAATAGTGATCGCTTCACTCCCACTTTCCTTCCACCCCACTCACTCACTCCCCTTCCCCTTCCCCTTCTTCTTCCTCCATCCTCTCTCTTAAAAAATCTCCAATTCAATTCCCACAAACCAACTCCATCAATACATCAATCAATACCAAAACCCTAATTTCACTTCACAAATATCCTCAATTTCATCAATTGTTTCGATTGATTTTATCTCTCTCCTCCATGTTGAACACAGTGCCGTTATCCACCATTTTCCGACAAATCGGCGGCGGACAACACGGTGGAGGTGTCTCCGTCGCCATCACAGCCTTTTCTGGCATCGCTCTTGTCGCGGCCATTGCTTACACCTCTAGGTAACTTCCAAACACACAAAGCAGCACCATGAATGAAAGCTTTTAATTAGGGTTTTGAAATTGTTGTGTTCAATTTGGGGATTTACTTTAGTTGAGTTAGGGTTTTGAGTTTTGATCTATCCATTTGTAAGTTAAATGAAAGCTTTAAGAAGAAATCACACTACTTCGTCGGCATCTTCGTCGTCGAAATCGTTATCATCTTCACCATTATTATCGTCACCATCGTCCTCGTCATCGTCGTCGCCATTTAGTCGGAAACATAGTAGGAAAAAGAAACATTCTTCATCGTCACCGTTGTCGTCGACCTCGTCTTGGGTTCATTTGAGATCGGTTCTGTTTGTTGTTGCTTCTTCTTCCTCACCTTCGGCATCATCAACTTCTTATCCTTCTGATCGGTGAGTTTCCTGTCTCTTTTGATTTTGAAATCTCCGTTTTTTCAGCTCAAATTTGATATCCTGTGATCATTCTTTAGTGTGTGGTAATTTAGTCGAAACTGGGTTGTTGGTTTTTTGTTGTTGCTGAATCTGATGAATTGATGATTAGTTGGTGGAGTGGCAGAGCAGAGAATTGAAGTGAGGGAAGGGTAAACGTAGATCGGAAAATTCGGGGGTGAATTAGTAATTTCAGTAAAATGAAAAAAATCGAAAATTTTAACTAAAAGTATCAATTTTTGCCCACCTCGAGCTGCTAGTGAGTTGGTGCTGAAAGCCTCAAAAGCTTTGGATCACTCATTCTTCGGTTCTTCGTGGCATTTTTACTAGAAATATGTATTGTTTACCTTAGTTAATTTATTGGTTTGTGGCGTGGAGCTCAAATTTTGTATCTTTTGCTTGATAGGAACAATTTTCAGATTAAGTTTTGTGAAGCTTGTAGATTGTTTCTTTCATGAAAAGTCTGGTCGTATTTGTCTCTCTATATATTTCCCCATTTCTAAGTATTCTTTGATGATTAAAGAGCTGTGTTAGTGGAAATGATGAGAATGTGCATATGTTAGATTAGCAATGAGAGAGCTGGTCCTGTATTGTACGAGTGCATCGAATAGTGGCTCATCATAGGTTTCTTATGACACGTATCTAAGTATCTTCTATGCATCAGCTTTGTCATCCTATCTTTGTCGTCTAGGTCATAAGTGACAGCGCTGTGGTTTGCCTGCCTTGTGTTGATTTCGAGTATTGGAACTTGTAGTATGAGAGAAATGTGTAATATTGGAGATATGAGGTACCTTTAAGCATTGAGTGGACTATGAAATGGGAGTACAGATGTGAACAATATGTATGTCTATACCTCTATTCACACCTTCTTCATTTAGTTAGTGTGTCGAATTTATGTTCTAATGTCTCACTGAGCAAATTGGTGATATCTTCTTGAGAATCATGTTTTCGAGTGCCCTTTTCTGGGTTTGAGTAGTGTCTATTGTATTTGAATTATCATCGCTAAGATATAAAACCGCGTCTTGATTCAGACATTGAGTAGTAGTCTTTGCATAAAACATATGATGTTTCTCCTGCTTAAAATTTGGAAAACCATTTATTTCTCAAAGTGCTACTATCCTGGACTGTGGTATGTTAGCCATAGATAACGATTGCTTTAAGAATATTTTCTCAGCTTTGAAGGAACACTTTTTGCTTTGAAAGACATTATAGTGCCATAGTGGACACCATTGTATGTATAGCATTGTGCTGGTTTCTAATTTTTATCCTTTTTTTTTTTTTGAACTTCAGGAGTCACCTTAAATCTCCATGGTCTCGGAGGAGAAGGAAGCACATACTCACACCACAGCTATGGAGAAGTGCATTTACAGAAGAAGGAAAACTCCGTGATAGTGGAATCAAGCTTTTGAAAAAAATTAGAAGTGGGGTGAGATACCATTCTTGTATTTGAAATGAGTTCCTTGTCTTCATTAATCTATCGGAACTCTTAACTTGAACTCAGATCCTCTTCTTCATTAATCTATCGGAGCTCTTAATTTGAACTCAGATCCTCTTCTTAATGTATATGGGTATATTCACTGAAAGAAGTTTGTGGAGTTTTTGCGATATTTAATAGAAATACTATCTGCATTTAAAACAAGTAAAATAGAAGGCATAAAATTCTCATTTGAACTTCTCTCCTTGGGTCTTAATTTGGCAAAGTTTTGCTCTTGTTCAGTATTGGGTAACAGTTGGTTTATATTTTTTTTCTTTGTTTTTTTAGCTCCCCTCTTCCAAGTTCGGATGTATGTAGCCTTACTCTTGTGCTAGCAGCACAAATAGGCTGTTTCCGAATGACCCAAGTAGAAAATTGTGTTAAAAATATGCGATTAAAAATAAATGAATTGAAGGCATCATCACTCCTTTAAATTTGTATATTCTATGGTACTTTGATATTCACAAAGTCAGATTTTCTGATGCAGGGTGTTGATCCCGGCATCCGAACTGAAGTTTGGCCTTTTCTCCTTGGTGTGTAAGTACCAAAAACTCTTCTGATTTGTTCAGTAGTGACTATTGTTTACTATCAATGTTAATACAACAATGTTAATACAATAGCGATCAAAGTTTCAGAAACTTTGACAGTTCCTTCAATAGTTTCATTGCTTAGCAAGTTAGCAACATCAAAATTGTGATGTTATGTGCCTTCAAGGTTTTTCACTCTTTCCTCAGTTTATCTAATGCAAACTGGGATGAGGACTCTCTCAACCCCTGCGCACTGATGTATTTGATACGTAAGGGACAACCATTTTGTATAGTACCCCGTATGTAATTATACATTCTGGTGAACCAATTTTGAACAGTTGTGGTGATCGTTATGGTTCTTACACCTTTCTAGAACTGCAGTTCCACTTTATATTTCTGTGTCTCCCCAAGTATGTGAGCTTCAAGGGTGTGAAATGTGAATTTACTGCTTGTTGAACAGTTACCTCAATTGTATGCTTGAATGTCTTTTAAAAAATTCAGTGCATGTGTGGTGAACTTTCTACTAGGTGTATTCAGTATACTGGGTATTAAGCGTCTTTTCTAGGCAAATTTATTGAAGCATTTCAATCCATCACGAAGACATTTTGAATTTAGTAATTGGTGGCTCAAATTTTTCATGTTGATCTTTTTTTTTTGTTCAACAGCTATGATTTGAACAGTTCAAAAGAAGCAAGAGATGCCATCAAGAATAAGAATAGGTACGGTGAAGTTGCAAAAGGATCATTTCTTTACAATTAAAGATGGCCTAACAAGAAGTCTATTATGAAATCATTCTCTTGTTTACATACTAATTCGTGTTTGCTTTTTTAGAGAGGAGTATGAGAAACTCAGAAGACAGTGCCGGCGATTACGGAAACAAACCGTCGAGAATGGAGGACCTGAGGAAACGGGAGAAGGCTGTAGCAACGGGGATTGCGAGAGCCCTAGTCCAGAACCCAATTCACCTGCTTCTGAAGACGCGGTTAGCGCACGGGAATCCCTTTCCAGTGAGAAAGATTTCTCAGAGAACAACTCAAGTACAGTTTTGGACAGGACTAGTACCTGTAGACTAAGCACTAGTTCGAGTCCTTCTATTATAGACACCGATTCATCTGATTCTGGGTCCTCTAATGATGACCAAGCGAATGATGTTGATCCACCCTTCGTAGAGTGTCCTTCCCCTACTAAGTCACCTTTAGAGTCAAATGTCTGCCTGACTGAAGACTTTACCAGCTGGCAACGCATCATTCGTCTCGATGCCTTGAGGGCAAATGGAGAGTGGATAGCTTATTCTCCTTCTCAGGCTGATGTATCGGAAGACCGAGCACACCGTTCTGCTGAGGCTGTTGGGTTGAAAGATTATGACCATCTTGACCCTTACAGAATTTACCACGCGGCTCGACTAGTGGCAATTCTTGAAGCCTATGCTATCTATGACTCGGAAATAGGTTATTGTCAAGGAATGAGCGATCTTCTTTCGCCAATTATTTCAGTAATAAAGGACGACCATATGGCATTTTGGTGTTTCGTGGGTTTCATGAAGAAGGCCCGACATAACTTCAGACTCGATGAGATTGGAATCCGAAGACAACTTACAACAGTGGGAAAGATAATAAAATACAAGGACTCGCACCTTTACAAGCACTTGGTGAAGCTTCAGGCCGAGGATTGTTTCTTTGTGTATAGGATGGTGGTTGTGATGTTTAGGAGGGAGCTGAGTTTCGAGCAGACATTGTGCCTTTGGGAGGTAATGTGGACGGATCAGGCTGCAATTAGAGCTGGGTTAGGGAAATCGGCTTGGAGTAGGATAAGACAGCGTGCTCCTCCAACAGAAGATCTATTGCTATATGCCATTGCTGCTTCTGTGTTACAAAGAAGAAAACAGATTATTGAGAAGTATAGTAGCATGGATGAAATCCTGCGAGAGTGCAACAACATGGCTGGCCAACTCGATGTTTGGAAACTCTTAGACGATGCTCATGATTTGGTGATAATGCTTCATGACAAGGTCGATGGCTCCTTGTGATGGCCAGCGATATGGTCTTATATGTGAGATCACCGAAAATCCTCATCTACTCCCCACTTGCATATTGAGTTAATGCGCTGATAACCTCACTCGTAAGACCATCTCCTCAATGTCTGGAAACTCTTAGACAATGCTCATGACTTGGTGATAATACTCGATGATAAGGTCAATGTCCCCTTCTGCTTACCAGTGTGACGGTCTCATAAGTGAGATCGACGCAAATCTTTATGTATTCTCATTTAAAAATAGAGTTAATAGTTGGTCTCACCTATAAGACCTACAAGACCATCTCATACGAGTATGTATTCTCTATGAGCTGTTGGAGCTCAGTTAGGCAGAAGAGGATCAATCTTCTTATGCAACAACTCGTGCTGAAGAAGATGGGCTCATTCAGCAGGGTATAGGTGGCTGACATCTTTAATTCCTGTAGATTCCATTGATTTGTCAAAAGCATTGTAACACTATTTAACGCCTCGGAAACACCGAGAGACATTTTGCTACTACGTCATATGGACTGTGAAACCATTTGGCTGAAGATGTAATGGTTCTCGCCTTATGGTCAATCGGTCATCTTGTATTTGTATAATTGTTGTACGAATATTGTTCCAAATTCCAATTGTTCGAGATTTTATAAGTGTATTTAGGCTTAAAACTGCTGATGTGTAGCAAGAAAAATACCTTCATTTTACATGATCCAATGTTTATTATTGCTGTAATTTGTAAATAACCGGGACAATGAGGCAATTTGGGATAATACAAATTCTCATTGTAGACGGACACTCTCTATTTGAAGCTGAAGACGGATAATGTCCCTCTCACAAAATGTAAGTGGATAATGTAGAGTCACTATCCGTCTTCAGCTTTAGACGGATAGTGATCGTATACAATGAAACGGACAGTTGGGATTATTCAAGCTTATCCTGCAACTTCTGATTCAGAATCCCTAGGAAACCTGCCAACGTCCTCAATTATTCAAGCGTGTATCTCGTCAAGATCAAAATCTGTTAATCTTGATTAATTCACTCCCTTTATTACACAAAACTTGAATATTTAATTTGATACCCGACTGAAGACCCGAAATAACACTCTTATTAAGGTGACTAACTGAAATGTTCAAAAACAAAGTCGAAACTACTGTTAACCCCAACAACGCCGACCTAAAAGCGTACGAAATGACCCATTTAGTAACACTCATTCTCTTTTTATCTCAACACTGACCTGAAGACTGAAACTGTACGTAATAACCCATTTAGTGAAACACTCATTCTCTTATGATAGGATATGATATTCAATTGAAGACGAGACTAACATAATCCAATTAAGCCCAGACTAACATGATATTCTCTTTTTATCTCAACAACGCTGACTTGAAGGCTGAAACTTTACGAAATGACCCGTTTAGTGAAACACTCATTCCCTTATGATTTGATATTCGATTGAAGACCAGACTAACATAATCCAATTAAGGCGACTAACTGCCACAAAAAAAAAAAAAAAAAATCAAAATTAAGATTAACCCAAACAACACCGGTCTAAAACCGAACAGAATGACCCGTTTGGTACCACTCATTCTCTTCCCACTCCCATAAAAATGACACGTATGGCCTAGATTCCATACCTCCTAACTTCACATCGTACCGCCCACTATTCTAGTCTTCCAACCTCACAATCTTTCCTAAACAGATTCTCTAAATCTCACCAAAAAAAGACCCTTTCTTCGTCACTACTAACTAACTAAGCAAAATATTTGATTAAATTCCGATTATCCGAACCGATCTGATTCTGCCCTCTCTTCATATTTGACAAGCATGGTAATAAACAATAAGCAGAGAAACACACCGAATTTCCTCACCACTCCACCTCCCTCTTTCCTCCACCGGCAACATAGTAACGAAGATTTCGACGAATGCGACGTCGTTTGGTCCGACAACACTAACGACGTCGTTTCACATACTGCTGCTTCAATCACCGCCTCGCCGCGTAAATATACTGCGGGAATATCCGCAGCAATTCTTGGAGACGGCCAGCCGGGTAGTCCGACCTCTGTTCAGCGTAAAACGGCGTCGTCTCCGATTGCGATGATTTCCTCATCGTATTTATTGGGACGTAACGGTAGCGGCGCTGGCGGTGGTGGGTTTCATATGTCGGCGCCGGTGAATGTGCCAATTTGGCCCAATAGTAGGCCCAAGTATGGGGGTTGGGGCGAGGAGGAGGGGGTAGACTCGGTGGAGGATGATGAGGAGATGGTGCCGCCACATGAGATTGTGGCGCGGTCGAGGAAGTCTACCGCGTTTTCGGTTATTGAAGGTGCTGGGAGGACGCTTAAAGGTCGGGATATGACTCGGGTTAGGAATGCGGTTTTTCAAAAGACGGGCTTTATCGATTGAGTTTGGGAGGGGTAGGGGTTGTTTGGTTCAACATAAGTTTGAGAGCGGTTTTTGTTTTGGTTGGTGTCAAAACGTCGAATTGTATCATATCATATGAATACATTGAAGAATAAAAGAATGAAAACGTAAACAACTGAATGAGTTGTTTTACTGTTTTAATTTAATACTTAACAATTTAGAGTACATTTTCATTTTAATTCACTTGTGATGTTCCGCAAAGGCTAATGGTTGTAATTTCATACCATATTTTTTCCACGGTTATCAACACGGTTATTTACTGTACAATTGTACATTAGCGCGCATGAAACTTTTTATTTTCTCGCCGTTGATTGGAATTGGAAGTCCTCAAATTTTACATTTCTACAAATTACTGAATTAGCTCAGCCAAACAACATACTATCACTTGAATAAGGAAGCAATTAGCTCCTAAATCTACCTGTTAATATAAAGTAAATACGGAGTACAAAATTGTAATTCCAATTAACACATAAAGCAATGTTATACAAGTATAAGTCGGATATAAGTAACGGTCGTGCCTATGATCGGCTTTACATAAGCATCAGATATGATGCATAAGCAGCATAACAAAGGATACACGGTAATTACAGTAATTACACACCAAAAATTCGTCAACAATTACAAGGTGACCTTTGCCGTAGGCAAGATTTCACTCTTACAAGACATTCCTTGGTATAAATGTATAACTGCGCCATGATCATTTTCTCCGAATATATAGCCCTACTGACTAAGAAATGGTGAGATCGATGATACCAAATTGCTACTAGGGTAAAAGAGCTAGTGTCAAAACTGAATTTGCTTACCCTCATACTCCGTATATATTAACAGACTCGCATCAATACATCGTCAACACACCTTACCTAGATTTGAAGGCCATGCATATAGGAGGCTTGAGCTTAGCCAATGCAAGTATAGACGAGGGTAGAATCCACAACCCGTCTCCACATATCAATCCCGATGCAACTGCTGGAATCATAAAGCTTGCTTCTGCACTATTAAACCTATGCCATAAGAACACAACCAAGCTTCCTACACACATGTCGATGGCGAAGTACGCTCCTACGAGGAAGGGTACCGCCATTGCCATTGGGAGCGGGACCCATTTCCCTATCTTCTTTGGAGAAAGATCTCTCACTAAGTTTGCTACGATGGCGAACCCGAAAAAGCCGTAACATAACTGCAAGCAATGCTGAGGTAGAGCCGAGAAGCCTTCTACCCCGAGGATGGCCATGTTTCGGTATATGAGAGCATAGGGAGCCTTGTACTCCCCATCGGGATTTCCAATATCAAAGGCCTTGTAGAAAAGGAAGAATGTAAGTGGTGCAACCACACATCCTATGGCGGTCCCAATTGCTTGGCTAAGAAGCATAGATCGGGGTGACGTGAGGGTGAGGTGGCTAGTTTTAAAATCGTGCATTAGATCTGAGGAGATGGAAACTATCGATTTGATCAGACCGCACCCTACAAGCCCGGCCACAACACCTGAATCTTTCCCAGCTAGAGCCGAGAGCACAAAAAGTGCTACTTTTCCATAGTTGTAAGCCATGTTCATGTCAGTTAGACCAGCACCGTAAGCGTTGCAGAAACTAAGAGAGGGCGCTAAGATATAAGCAACGACGACATAGTACCATTTTAACTCCGGAAACATCATGGGAACTATTATGATGGAAACCACCGCAAATAATGAGTAGCCAAGAAGTGCAATCCAAATGGGAATTCTTTCTCTCATAAATAATTCATTTCTCTGAAGTTCATCAATTGACCGATTTTGGGTCTCTGGATCTGGTATATAACAAAATAAGTTGTAGGTCCTGAATTCTAAAGTATAAGAGAACTGTTAAATTTTGTGTGTTTGATTGGGAGGTTTAGATATCGAACTTACATGTGTCACGGCCTTTGTCCTTCAATCGATTGATCATGCTTTTACCGGTAAAGAGGAGTATCTTGACAAAATTGTAGAGCCCGTCGCCTAGAAGAAGTGCAATGGAAATGAAAACCTGCATGAATTCATTAGATCAGAACACAGGTCGAAATTTCATCAACTACCGACTATATGTTACTATGACCATCATTAAACTGTCCTTGAGTCCTTGTGTCTTTCCTTGTAACAAAAAAAAAAGGTACTCATTAAGGAACAAAGAAGTGCTAACACAGCAACACACCTTGTAACCATTCAGGCTCTTCATACTGCTTTCAGGTAACGATGAAGGGAACCATTTTCCCTTTAGATCCCCGATTAGTGGCCACATCACCCCCCAAGAAAGAACAGCACCCAGAAGCAACGACAAATTAACTATGTGCGAACATATCATTCCTGCTCCCACGTATGTCATGCTGAAATCAAAGTAAAACCTGCAAAATTCAGTACCCCAGAGTGCCCAATTACGATAAATAGATAGATAGATTACTGAGTTTCAAACCACGTGAAAACTTTAAAATTGAAATAGGCACTTACGAGTTTTGCCATGCTTTCAAGCCGAATGTCGGAAACTGAGAAAAGCCACATTGGGTTCCACCAGTATAGAACCACTGGAAGAAACCCCAGAGAAAACTGATGGAGAAATATTTCATAAAGCCATGAACTTGCTTCCTGTATGATCGAGATGCAATTATATTATCTGGTTACATAGATCTTTCTTTCGACTATAAGATTAAAGCACAGAGTTATTGAAAAGAATATTGCATACTTGGCCATCTTGTCTGATTTAGGAGTGTGGAACCCATTGATAAGTACTGCTGTTGCAGTTCCACTCGGATAACTTAGCTTATAGTCTATTATCATGATCTGCAGAAATTTTTTATGAGGAATTTAAAGTGTTGATAAGTTATCTACTGTATGAAACTACATAAAAAGTTCAGTTGTTATAGAAACTGTTTCGACTGTAAAAAGATGTGAACTTTCCCATACAGTATCAAGATCAACCAGTTATGATTGGAAGATTAAGTTATCTACAATCTACTCAATTATGTAATCTATGTCCAAATATTTAATAAATCTGCAGAGGTTTCAGTAACTGATAAACTTTAAAGGCACAAGCAGCCATTTAGAGTATAGCAAAAGGCTAAATATAGAAAAGATCTACATATATGCCACATCCTGATAAACATTTTGCTCAAAACTTTTCACGCCCCTATAATTTGAGTCGTGGATTTCCAAGACTCACATATTCTTTATAATTGGTTCCGATGAGACTGAAAGATAAAAGGAAAAAAATGAACGAGTTGTATCTTAATTATCAAGTACCGAGAACATTAAAATGAAAGTAATACTTTGTTGATGCTAAGACACAAGAAGTTTGATGGATAAAAATAGTATAAGTCCACCCAAACATGCATATCATTTTTTGACGAAATCACTTTTCAAAAGTGGAGAAAACTGATTCTTTTTCACGTATGGACTATGGATAGAGCATATTAGTCGTCGTTCTCTAACACCATACCTGACTCCTTTTCAACTGTAAAGTTTATGCAAGCACAACACAAATACAAGTTTGCAAGTAAAACCAAAACAACGCGATCAACTGAAGTTCCGTGATGCATAATTGCAAATAGAGAACACCAAACTCCTTTTTATCACAGGCTGTAGATACTGATATTATATTCTTCAACTCCCTTTCAATATGGATAAAGGGTCAAGAAAGACAAAAGGCACAAAATAACCAAAAACCAAATGGAAACTAAACCCCACAGATGATATATCATTATAGTGCGTCTATTCCCTTTCTTTGCGTAAACACAACCACAGGTTTGCAAGCACGGGCGCAATTGCAAAAGGATATGTGATTTAGCTGAAGATAGTCAGATACATAAGGTTCATAGTGAAATCCGAGTATCCGACTGCTTTATCACATGCTTCAGATACCGATATTTTATATACTCCAACAGTTAAAGCTCCCTATTAAAACGCACTTAAGGGCTAAGAAAGACTAATAGATCAAAAGTAACCCAAATGTCAATGCAAAACTTAACCCTACAACACATCATTAAGTGCTAAAGTAGATACAGAATATAAGGTAAGAAGTAAAGCTAGATCAGGAACGTTCTATAGTAGTGACGATACTGTTAACCACATAACATTCGCTCAGCAAAGAATGTTCTAAGGTAAAACACTTTCATAGTATATTCTTCTAAGGTTTTATTCTTATGTAAAGTTCTTATCATGATAAAATAATTGACATTTAACTATTCTCCTCTTATTTTCATGAAAACGGGCCACGAATTTAAAGTACCTTTCTAAGAGGAACCAAAGCCAGCAACCCAACGAAACTGCTAACAAAAAGAAAACCAGTCATCCAACCGATGCCGGGTTCTTTGTAGCTTCCAGAAACATTCCCTTCTGTATCAACCCCTGCCTGCTCATATGTTCTCTTGTTCAAACCCAGTAGATATGAACCAAACCCCCCTAATTAATCATGACTCAGACATTATTAAATTGCGGAATCATATCACATCATAGCAAATTAACAAATCTTCATAAACAAGTAGCTAAACAAGCTAGTTTAGGATACACATAAGCATGTAGGCAACTAAAATTTTGAGACTGTAAATTCTGTAATTTCACGAAATTCATGCCAAATGCAGTCACCAATAATTCCTTAATTACATAACATCGAAATTTGAACAGCAGAGATGATGGTTGATCATTTTGGTGACTCTGCAAATGGTTTTAGCAAGGATTTGGCTAAGGTTTATCCTTTTGAGTTAAGCTCGCAGTGGCGGATCCAGAACTCCACGAATAAAGTTTTCGAATAAAAAATCATATAACTAAGACACAACTGAAAAAAGACTTTTACAATCAGTAATACTATTACGTCTATTAGTGCTAAAAGTCAATATTTTTCCAGAAAATCTAATTATACTGCCACAGTCCACTATGCACACCAACAATATCAGGCCTCGAAATGATTTGGAGTCGATTAACATGAACAGTAAATATAAGGTAAAAAATGATGGGAATCATACAAAAGGTCAATATTTTAAGAAAAAGTATCTAATTTTAGTGCCACCACTGTATACTCTAACAATGTCAGGCTTCAAAATGATTTGGGGTCGATTAACGAACCGTCAACATAAGACAGTAAAAACATGACAGAAATCATACAAAAAACATGTCTCACAAAAGAATAAAAACGTAAAGAATCAGTTGAGACGGAAAAGGCAATACCTCCAACAGCAATGCTATAACAAGCAACAGCACAAGTTTGAACAACAGTATTCTCTTGTCTAGTAAAAGGAGTAGCAATAAACCCAGCTTTATGAACTAATTGAGTCCAACCTTTAAGTAAAACAAATGCAAGAAGTGCTGCAGAAACATTCAGATTTGGAACTAAACCTGTTGTTAGATTAAGTTTCATTACTATTACACTATATATTATTCCTATTATTATACTTGCAATTATTCCTCTTATTGTTATTTGTTGTGTCCATGGTGGGACCCTCTTTACATTTTCTTCAACATTTTTGCTCATTTCTTCATGATCATGTGTTTCTATCTCCATCATTCCCCTTTCATTGCTCATTTTTTGAGAAAGTTGAAATCTTTGGTATTAAAGTTGACTTTATTGATAAAATTAGAGGGGAAAATTGGAATTTTTTGACAAAGATTTGACCTTTTTAATCAAATTTTATTTTACAATAAAAATTGAAATTATATATATCTCAAATGGGTAAATTCTATTTTTAATCAAAATGCATAAGAAATTTACAAAATCATCAAAAGGGTTAGTTTATAACAATTATTTGGCAAAACCCATATAATCTTTTGGAAAATTAAAAATATCCAGAAATTAAAAATTGGGTTTTTGAGAGAAATCAAAGGGAATGAGAATATGTGAATGATTGTGGAAGAGTTGGGTTGTATATATGGTGGGGTAAATTAGTAGTACAATTGTACTATATGAACCTTTTTAGTACATGATATAGAATATAGATAGATATAGAATCAAAAAGTTAAAATGTGGGAGGTGTGATTAGATTAGATTTGATTACGAATTTGTGTGTGTTTGTGTGTGTTTACTGTTTAGGCTTCTCTCTCGTTGACTCATGATTCTCTGCTACTTGCCACTAAACGTGGGTAGGGGAGAAAAATTGATAGAGATCTAAGTGAGTTTTAACTTCATCCTTTCTTGAAAAGTATTAATATCAAGCCCCTCCGATATAGGGGTCGTTTGGTTACCCACTAAACAGCGCAAAAATTTAAATTTATGTGAATTGCAGAATTACAGAATTAGTCTATTGTTTGATTACCCCAATTCACATGAATTGGAAGTTCCCATGAATTTCAGTTCCTCCATAATGGAGGAAGTGACTTAGCTAGGTGTGAGAATGCCTACATGAATTGCACTTTATACATGGTAACCAAATAATATTTTCTAATTCACATGAATTCTAAAATAACGTGTTTTATGACTTTCTAGGCAATACGAATTCTTACATACAACCAAACGACTCCCTAATCTTCTAAGATTTGTTATTCCCTCCGTCCTATTTTTAAATGTCCGGTGTCTTACTCATTTAATTTACCTTTATAATTTAGAAATGCTTTTCATAAGTTATTTGATCGTCAAAAATTCCGCATAATCTAGATCATTTATTTACTTGTCAGACTTGGCAAACGGGTCAACCATGTTGGATTTAGGACGAGTCAGTTTGGCACGGTCATTTTCGTGTTGTGAGATTTCGAATCAGGGTCAGTTTAGATTCGCGTCATTTCTAGGTTTGTTATTATCAGGTTATTTAGGGATGACGGTTGTTTGCAACGTAAACCTCTAGATCTAGTCACATTGGTTCAGGTGGAGATCGGGTTCTCAATTCGGGTGTCGAGTCGGATATGAGTTAGGTTATACGGTGCGGTTCAGGTTAAGGCAATTGCCATTCAATAATTTACATCTACAAGAGGACCCCTTCTCTTCTCTTACTTTTTGTGGCGAAAATGAAGGTAAACAAAATGAGAGGACGGAGGGAGTACTCTATAAGTATTATCCCTCTTTTTTAACAAAAAAAAAAATCTTGACCGATTGTAGCTCGTGGCTACAATTCAAAAAGCGGTTTTCTTCCTAACTGCAAATCGCCAAATCTTGTGTAAAGGTCAATTTTAACAAAAATGACCGGTTTAGAAAATCTTGGTCAAGAAATATAGTCGGTCAAAGTTTTTAGTCAATCAAAAATTTTAATAGAGAAAAGTTTATAGGCACGGGTTCAGAATACGACAATTTTTTCCTGAATTGTAATGCCGGCAGAGGTTTTAGCGGACAAACAACACAAATTCTTGTTTTTAAGACGGTATTATTCATCGTAAACTTGATTAAATATGATATTTAAGATCAAGACAAAAGGAGGATGCACATGACAACAAAAGATTCATCTCGTATAAACAAGTGGAATATAGTTGACGTATATCCATCTTAAAACGGGTACTATCGTTCTAAAAGAGATGTACTGAAGTTTACGAAAATCGTAAGAAAGTTTTTAATCGAAGGTCACTTCAAGAAGAGATTAACAATACTTGGGTAACTCTTATACCAAAAGGGGATAATGCAATTGAGATAGCTGATTTCAGGGCAATTAGAATGGTTGGTTTTGTTTACAAAGTGATTTCAAAGATACTAGATGAAAGACTTCGAAGTCTATTGCCTAGTTTAATAGGTGAGACTCGGACCGCATTTGTACAAAATAAGCAACTATTGGATGACGCCTTAATTGTAAACGAAGTGGTGCATTGGCTTAAAAAGAATAAAAGAACCGGAGTCTTTCTTAAATTGTACTTTTACAAGGCGTACAACTCGGTTAGGTGGGAATTTGTTATCTACATACTGATAGCCATGGGTTTTGGGTCCAAATGGAGAAAATGAATCTACACATGCCTATCTAAAGCTTCCATCTCTATACTTATTAATGGTACTCCCACCAGACCCTTCAAAATGGAAAGGGACCTCAGGCAAGGTGATCCCATTTCGCCTTTTCTGTTCTTGTTAGTTACGGAGGCTTTCAATCAAGTTATGCTTAAGGGAATTCAAATGGGGCTAATCCAAGGTTTGTAAGTGAGTAAGGACAAGGTTGTTTTAAGTCACTTATAATTTGCAGATAATACTCTTATATTCTGTCTGGCTAAATCTCAAGTCCTGACAAATATCAGGAGGCTTCTCGATAATTTTCAACGCTCTACTAGACTCGGTATTAATTTTAAGAAATCAGCTCATGTGATACTAGGAAAGAGTCAGCATTGGGGTGAATCAAATGCACATAAAATGGGCTGTCAAGTAATACAATTACCCGTGCAATATTTGGGTATTTCTCTGGGCTCTAACCCGAATAACCTCTCAACCTGGGATTCAGTGGTGGAAAATATAAGGAGAAGGCTGGCTAGTTGGAAGACAGGGCTAATTTCAAAAGCTGGAAGAGTGGTTCTCATTAAATCCGTCTTAAACTCGTTGCCCCTCTTTTATATGTCTATGTTTAAGATTTCTAAAGGCGTCTTGAAAAAGATTATCTGCAAAGAAAGTCTATGAGAAGGATGTTATTCCTTGATCAATTGGAATATTATCCAATTGCCAAAGGCGATGGGCGGCTTAGGCGTGGGTGATTTACATATTAAAAATGCAAGTATGCTCTTCAAATGGTGGTGGCGTTTTTCATTGGAGTATAAGGCGCTTTGGAAAAGAATTATTTGTTCAATTCATGAACTCAATTCAGAAGGAGTGTTTAGAAATGAAGAAAAAGTGGGTTTGGCCTATGGAAGTCGATATGCTTGTTAATGATTCAGACACTCACATAAGAGAAGTCACAAAACAGGGTATCAGGATACAAATTGGAAAAGGAAATAAGGTCATTTTTTGGAAGGATCTTTGGATTGGAAATGTAACTCTCAAAGAAAGGTTTCCGAGACTTTTTAATGTGTCAATTCAGAAAGATAAATGTGTGGCTGACATGGGTATTTGGCAAGGCGATGATTGGGTCTGGCAACTTCAATGACGAAGCTAAGAAGATTATTTCAATGGGAATTATCACCAGTAGACCATTTAAACCTAATGATTGAGGACCACAAACCTTTAAGGGATAAAGATGACTGCCATATCCGATCTTTTGACAAATCGAAATGCTACACAGCTAGAATTTTTGTTGACGCCTTCTATAAATTGAAGTACACTGGAGCAGATCGAAAGCTTTTGTTCAACCATGTTTGGAAAGGACTTGCACCACCAAGGTATGCGATATTTCTTTGGGCAATACTGTGGAAAAAGGTGAACACGAAGGATAGGATGATTAAGTGGAAAGATATGACTTGTGAGGAGATGATGTTTATATTATGTGGTGAAGAGTTAAAGACCGCCAAACACCTGTTTTTACACTGTAGTTATTCTTGGAAGCTATGGACGAGTATTTGTGATAGTTGAGGTATAACACGGATTTGTCCCGTTAAGATTGATGATGCTTTTCTAGTATGGTGTGATTCCCACTTTGTGGGTTTGAGAAACGACCTTGGGAAGTATTTTTCATTGCTATAGTTACTATTATTTGGGAATTGCCAAATGAAGCGATTTTTGTGAACAAAACCCCTAACTGGCCATGTATAGCGGACAAGATGATTTTAAGAGTTAGGTTGCGGTGCAAATCATGGAAGGAAAGTTTACCTTATACCTTAGAGGAATGGTTTAAGCAATTGGAAAACATTTAAGGTCTGTTTAGATAGCAAAAGTGGAGGGATTATGGAGGGAAAGGGGAAGGAGGGAAGAAAAAGGGATGTAAGGAAAAGAGAGGGCAAATAGGACGTGGGTGTTTGGAATGATAATGAAAAGAAAAAAGAGCTGTACTGGATAGACAAGTACCCTAAATTGGTACGAATACTACTCCGTATAACATACGCAGACCGTAATCTTCAATGTATTGAAATGATAATGATCCAGTTGTCAACAAAAGTCAATGATCATGATAAAAGGATAGAATTTCACAAGAAATTAAGAATGGAAGCATATTTGTTACGTAAATTATTGCACACGCGTTCCGTCTGTGACATCTGCTACCTTACTCCACGGTTTGATAGATGTCTTCGATTAATAGATAAATAAATAATCCCTTCATACAGGTCATCTTTATACATTTGCGTAAAACGCTTCTCATATTATTTGAACCGATGTATTCAAATGACTAAAAAGAAGGAAATATAAGTGAAATGATCGATTGATTAAGATCACGCTTTGTGTCAAGAGATGGTTTAAGATCTTAAAATTGAGACGACAATAACGATCACATTATAAAACCGTCAAATCTTATAAATTAACTTTGAAAAATATTGTTGTATGGGAAAAACTTATATGACGACTCGTTTTAAAACACTAATAAGATTATTACGAGTTCTACTATTTATTTACGGATTTAAAATTTAAATGTCTTTTTTTCTCGAGTTTTCTGCTCACGTAACTTCTCCGTACATTCTACCAATATCAATCATGCATTTGGATTTTTGGACCGAATATTATTTTTGGACGTGAATTATTAGAAGTTTTAGACAATTTAATTGTTATTTGGATTTATTTGAGAGATTTAATTTCGGTGATGTTTGGTTCTTATTAGGAAATACGTGCCGTAAGTTCATACTTAAACGATACGTGCCAATTGCCACCATTGTCCTTAAACTATACGTCTATACTAATATAAATACACATTATTATACACATAATAGTCAATAAATCTTGTATAAATTTTCATCAAATACAAAATAAACTAAAATGGCTTCCGATTCAGAAGATTTAGTAACACATAATGGAGGCTGTCATTGTGGAAGAGTAAGATGGAAGATCGAAGCTCCGAAATCCGTATCCGCATGGAAATGCAATTGTTCAATGTGTTCCAAACGAGGGAACGTCTCGTTTAGTGTTCCGTCTCACCGGTTTAAATTATTGAGTGGTGAGTCGAACCTAACCACCTATACCTTCGGGACTCATACCGCTAAGCATAAATTTTGTAACGTGTGTGGTATCACGTCGTTTAATGTGTCGAGGACTAACCCTGACGCTGTGTCGGTCAATGTGGCTTGTGTCGATCCAGGGACGCTTGGTCGTGTTGAGGTGCGTATGTTTGATGGAGTGAATTGGGAGGACTCGTATCGGAAACATCACAAGGGTGTTAAATCTAAGCAGGACTCTTGAGATTATTTGATCGGATAATAATCTGTCGTTTATTAAATCATGTTGTAGACGGTTTTATATGAGAGTTTGTGATCAATCCATCACAAATACTACTCAATATTGTTCGTTCATCCCTTGTCAAATAATTGTCACTAAACGGTCTTATGTAAGAGTTTGTGATGAGTCGATCACAAATACTCATATGTTCATCCCTTGTTGTCAAATAATTGTTGTAATGAGCAGAAATGCTCAAAAAAATTAGTTTCATCAGTATCAATATTTGTCATTAGTCTCAAAACATTAAGCAATATATCAATGCTAAAGTAAACAGGCAATATCGAAAGACGCTTGTCCGACAATTAGATGAATTCTCGCGAATCAACGATTTTAAAGTCCTTAGTCCCAGGAACTTTCGATGATACTGGTATTTTTGTTGACGCGTATGTATTTTCTGTCTGGTGAAGTTTGTTCTTCTGTGCGGGCAAAACTGTTAGCCTTGGTATCTGGGCTCGAAATTGCTCAAAGCCGGAATAATTCCAAACTCCTAATTCATATGCATAACGCAATGTGCGTGAACCTTATCAAATGAAGATTCGCAGATAAAGAGTCTAAGAGCGTTATCCAGCTACTGATCATAAGATGCAAAATTCTGATTCAACTTGACAGTTGACGAAACAAGGACGGCTACAATTAATTTGGTTGAAATCTTACGGAAAATACAAGGATTTCCACAATTAATTTGGTTGAAATTTCCAGTATTAATCTTAATGGTGTCGCCGCAAAATAAAGAATTCAATCTTATTATAGAACTATTTAGTATTTATTTAGGCACGTAGACGCTTTGTTATTTAGGATACCCTATCAGTCTATCACTATTCTTACCCAAATTAATACTCCCTCCATTTGCCTTTCTGAAGTTTTTGCTTAAATGAGGCCGAAACCCAAACTATTTAACAAAATGCGGCGGGTTTGAAACTATTTACCGTAAATGGGTCCACGTCACTAATTCCGCGTATTTTTTTTTTTTTTTTTAAATTTTGAGGTATCTCGTTGTCCA